>CAKNYM010047785.1:100965-117504 GCA_932195095.1 Andricus curvator
CAATGAACTTTCGAGTTCGAACTGCTAATCTATAATAATAATAATGCTGAAAGGTTTTTTCTTAGTCCGATTTTTTTCAGGGTGGCTCAAATTGAAGGACTTGACGTGTACACGTGGATTAAGAAATGAAATATGCTATTTCAGTCTGTAGTATTTTTGTTATTGTAAGAATAAGTAAAGTGAGGAATTTCGTTTTTAGACCACTAGGGCAGACTGTGGTGAGATGAGCATAAGGGATCGAGCGATACACTGAATTTTCTTTCAAAATATGTGGGTTTTTATTCTGTTGTTTCTAAAAGTAACAGAAATAATAATATTGAATTGTTCGGGAATAAAAAATAATAATAGAGTGAAAATAAAAATGATTGAAATTTCAACACCTCAATCCTGTTATTCAATGGTATTTCAAAACGAAAAGAAATTATTGAAAATAACAGATAATATTTTCAAACTAAGGTTTTTCGTAAATTTATTTATCGAATTTTAGTATACTGACGTATTTATGTACATTTAATTAAAAAAGAGCGGTAACATTGAATTTTTATTAAAAATTGTGATATAGAGCGGAGTGAGCCGGGCTTACACATATGGTGCGAAATGAGACGTTCTGCTCTTGCTTGTCATAACCTTGTTATATATTTAAAGATTTGAAAGAGAGTTGCAATGGCGAGAGCATACAAAAGAAAAGCTGACATTCGTGGTTAGAAGCGTCTATGGCTGCTACTGTAAAATCTGTTTATAAAGAAATTATTCTAGTGTCAAATGAGCTGCGATTGATTTTTTTTTATGAATTTAGTTTTTGGAGTTATTTTTTCAACATATTCAAGGCGAAATTTTAATTCATATTGAGACTAAAGATTTGCATTCTCCATGTTAAGAAAAGTGGGAAAAATATCACGCAGAGAAGGACGGGGGGAAGGGGGTTGTTTAAAGTTAGTAAAAAAGTTTCATGCATTTCTTCAAATTTTGCAGAAAAATTCCCCTTTTTTATGCAGCGCAAAATTATGGTTTTTAGGTGTGAATTTTATGAAACAGTTTATAAGTTAATTTGAACAAATTGTAGAAATATTTTATGGATGAAAAATTTCCAATATACAAATTAAAATATATAAGGAAAAACTTAATTAAATTGATCGCACTTGTACTTTCAAATATTTGTAAATCCCTTACTATCAGTAATAAGACTTAATAATACCTTACAACATTAGTTTAGTTTAGTTTATATGCAGGCGGGCCCCGATGGTGCCCCCTGGCGCTCAAGCTATGAAGCCTATTGTACCACACGCACACCCACAACTAATCGCTCTTAGTAGTTCATTTCAGACCTCTTCATGAAGCCAAGTATGTCGTCACCCACTGATCGCGTTATAATCTCCTCAGGTCCCTTGAAGTGGGTCCCAAGGGTTTGTTGCCTGAGCCTAGCTAATGCCGGGCACTAGCATAAGACATGCAGGGATGTTTCATCATCTCTACCGCTTTTCCTGCACTCTGTCGTGGGGTTGTACGCCATTTTGTGCAAGTGATAGTTCAGGTGGTCGTGCCCTGTAAGCATCTGAAACACTGTCCTTATGTCTTTTTGGGTAATTCCAGGATTTCCCTGACTCTGTCCATCCTGTACGTATAGCCCAGGATGGCTTTCGCCTTTCGACAACCCTTGGTTTTTTTCCAGTATTACCAGTGCTTCGTCTCGATCCAGCTTTTGATGGCCATCCCGATGCAGAAGACGTTAGTCTCCGTACAGGTTTCGGTCCTATGTATTCACTTGCTGCACTGCTTTTTGCCAAATGATCCGATTTTTCGTTGCTCTTGATCCCTGTGTGACCAAGAACCAACATGAGAGCCGCGTTGTTTTTTCTGCAATTTGGTTTAATGCCTTTTTGCATTCCCAAACCAGTTCTGATGTTATGTCTGGTATGCCAACTGCAGTTGTTGTCGCTTGACTGTCCGAGAAGATTGTAATCTACCTACTAGTAGCTTTTGCTTCTATTAATGTCTCAGCACAGCGAATAACAGTAAGGACCTCCATCTGAAAAACGGTAGCATGGCGCCCAAGCGAGATCCATATCCCCATCCTTCTCGCGCTGACATAGATTCGTGCTCCTGCTCGGAATGCAGACGCAAAAAGTCTTGGTGAAGTTGAAGCGTTTTATTGTTTTATCTTGCCTCATTTCTACAATCCTCAGCGTGCTGATGTGACTTGGGATCCTAGTGTGTCTAGTCGCCCAAGTTCATCTATTTTCTCTTGCCAGGCCGCCCATCAAGTGAGCCGTCCTGGCAGTTATCGCAATTTGTAGGGGTCCTTCACAGAACGTGAATCCTATCGCTGCTGTGGGCGTAGTCCTCGTTACTTCCGCCACACCCCTAAGCGCTAGCGTTTGTGTTTGTCGCAGCTTCTCCTGCATCGTTTTAGGTTTTATCCAAGGCCACCAGACCACGGCCGCATATAGAGGCCTTGGTTTAAGGACAGATGAGTAGAGCCATGCAAGCATTTTAGGCCCTAGACTCAACGTCAAACCACAGGCTCTTCTGCACATCCAAAATGTCATGAGAAACTTCCTGCTTTGGGTCTCAACATGCTTCGCATTGTTCAATTTGCTATCTAGGGTTACTCTCAGGTATTAGACTGAGTCTGAGATCATCACTTCTCACCACGGAATGCAGGGGCGTCAACTTTTGACACTTTGTACTTTCTCGTGAAAATGACATGTTTGGTCTTTTCCGCACTTATCGAAACCCCTGAGCTGTGAAACCAGAGCTATACTATGTGCATCGCCGAGCTTGTGAGGCCCATCAACGTTTCCAGATGAGCGCCCTGACTAGGATTAGAAAGTCATCCGCGTACCCGTGGGTGTAATACCCTTCCTTATTTAGCCTACGAAGGAGACCGTCCACTACAATGCACTACAGGAGTGTTGACAGGACACCCCCCTGTGGACATCCCGGCGGCGCTATTCCCCTGAATAGGCCTTCGCCCCATCTGGCTTCGTGTCGCCTACGGCGTATCATGCTTTCTATCCAACTTACTAGCTGATCTGGCTCGCCACGCCACGCCTTGAAGCCTCTCGACAGATAACTTCTGGAGGTTTATTGCTGAAGGCGCACTCTATGTCCAAAAAAGTGCTCACAGCATACCCTCTCTAATCCAGCTGTTGCTCCAATTTTGTCACGAAAGCATGGAGCGCAGTTTCTACAAAGCAGTCTGCCTAAAAGGCGTTAAACTGATCAGCCAGAAATCTTTAGCAGCAGTGCAGCGCTCCTTTCCAGGTTTGGGAATGAAGGCTACTCTGCCATTCTTCCATGCCGATTGCACGTGTTTAAAGATGCAACGATTGCTCTAAATAGTTTCATCAGTGGGGGACGACGAAATCCATGTCCTCTGTAAGAAAATTAGATAGACGCCATCCGCCTCTGTTGATTCAAAGGGGCAGAAGGATCCAAGGGCCTATTATAATTTCTTGATATCAACGATCTTGGCAGCGAAATTCCAGACGGCCTTCTCTCTTTCCTGGTTCCAGCCTTCCACCTCTTGTTCAGTTTGAGTTCGCTGAATACCCGGGAAGTGGACTTCCATCAGGTAATTCAGCGATGCTTTTTCGTCTTCAGCAAATTCAGCATCATCGGGCCTCATGTGCGCGAGGCGCGCTTCCAGATTTTTTAGCAGGATCTTGTGGAGCTTCGCTGTGTCTCAAATGTTCTTTGATTCCTCGCGAAAGCTCCTCCAATCTTTTGTTTGTGAATTCTTATGTTTTCATTGCATTCATACTGAGCCATTTTATAGATATTCTAGTCTGAAGGCAATTTAGTTCTTTTTCCCCGGTTATACAACGCTCTAGCCTTTTTGCGGAGTTTCTACAGGTGGGTGTTCCACCATTGTGCTCCTTTCCTAGATTTAATTGTACTTGTAGGGCAATTTTTCTCATATGGTGTAATCAGAGCCCCTTGCAGAAAATCCGTATCGTGCTTTAACTTATCTATGGTACCGCAGCTTGTGGAGAATTCCAAAAGCCTTCCTTAGAGCTCATCTTCATATGAGTCCCAAAGTGTATTCCCTAGGTTTCTGATCTTTGAAACCGCCGGTTTTCCTAGGGCTAACCGAAACAAGATATAATTGTGGTCCGATAGAGAATTCTCATCGGAGATTGTTTAGCCCACCATCCTGCTACTTAGTTCTACCGAGCATGAAGTCATATCGAGAACCTCATTCCTGTTTTTATTCTGGAATGTCGAAGCATCACCGTGATTTAAATCTCCAGCTCAGCGCCCGCTATGTATTCAATTAAATCCCTATCTCTATTGTTGATGTTTGTACTCTCCCACCCTGTATGGTGGGAGTTTGAATCACAGTCTAACAGCGGATGAACACTATTCTCCTGGCAGTGCTAAAATAAATCTTCTGCCCATAAGTCGCACCTTAATAACGGTGAGGTCCCTGGAGCAGATCTTAAGAATGAAAATCTCATCCAAAAAGCTATGCATGCCTTTGATGCTTCTGCGCATTGCCCCTTATGTATGAGGTGACACCCACTCAAGCCAATAAGCCTCTTTCTGTATAACCAGGGTTCTTAGATTAGGGCAAGCTCTGTCTGCACCACGGACAAACGTCTGGTTAGAACCGCCGAGGCGCTTCTACTGTGATGCAAATTGATCTGCATCATGGAGATTCCCGTCTCAATCATTCATAGGCTAATTCTGGGCGTCTCCGGACGCTCCTGCCCCGCCCCTAGATAAGGTTGGTAATCCAGAGCCGCAAAAGGCCTGATTAGAATTTCGGGTAGACGTAAAACTAGGATCCAGCCCATCCCCTTCGGTCTGTTGGAATACACCTTTCACGAATCGGTTCGAAGAGTGGTGTTCTAAAAGCTCAGGCACTCCAGAACGATTGACAAATCCTCAGGGTTGCCGCCAATCAGTACGCTCGCTCTGCGGTACCTTTCGAGACATTCCGTCCCCTTGATCTTCAGTTGTCCCGCGCCCACATGTCTGAGGCCTCCACTAAGTTGGCCCCCGACCTGATCAAGACGCTATTGAATCTGGGGACGCGCCCTCGAGGGGTAACGCGTCAATCTCCTTAGAGATTTCCTCCATTAGCCTGACCAACTTCTTTGGAGACAAGCTTCAGGATAACCTGACGCAAGGACAACTCTCACCAGGGCTTTATTAGAAATCTCCGCGAAAGTGATGCTCTGGGTTTCGAGAACCTTCTGCCATTTCGACTGCCCGTTCGGAGGAGTATTTTTGGAGTCCTTTCTCCTCTTGCCCATAGAACGAACCTGAGAAGTTGCTCCAGATAATGTTTCTGTAGCCGTGGCGCCATGTGAGATGCTTTAGCTACTGATTGAAAGCCACGCTATGCGGGCTCTTCTTTTCTGTGCACTGCTACGGTATCGAAGCCCTCATTCTTTTTATTAATTTTTTGAGTGTCACCCATTTTCGTCCAACAAGAAGCTAGAAAAATAAAGAACACCCCCTGCAGAGCCCTACTTGCAGGAGGCGGGTCTCGATACTATGGGATTTTCTAGGTGTCCCAAAGTCTCTGTTGCGACACCTGCTTCATGACTCCGACGTGTATATCTTAACTAAATGGAGGCACGCTGGGCTGCTTAAGTATTTGTTAAACCTGGCCCCATTTAACCCTTGACATGGCGATCGCATCATGGTTTGTGAGGATGAGAACTGGCGCCCTCGATATTCCAAAAGGCTTTGCTATTACCCCCTGGAAGGATCGCTTCTTAGTTTAGGTCCCACAGAGTAGAGCCCATCAGTTCCCCAGAGCAGCTACAAGTCGCAAAGCAGTTACTCTGGTTCACCCATTCCAGATCGATAGTCCGATGAGACCCTTAAGCTATACTGCAAGCTACAAGGTCACGTGATCCCTAGGGAGAGACCTTACAACATTATTTGTTGAATATTTAACAGAGCATGAATAGGTACGAATAACCATATTGCTCCATTTTGAAAACAATGCCATATGCGTTAATTTCAATGATGTTTTGTCATCATACTCATTTATATTCTCATAAAACTTTAAATGATCTTTTATGTGTATAAAAAACACAACAAATATCTTCTAATAACAAAAAATAATAAGTTGTTAAGCTGTCTCATATCGACCCATGCTTTGGGGCGATATGAGACATGTGCACAAATGTATCATTTTTCATATTTTTATCTCAATTACTATTTTTGGAACACTTCGTCTTTTCTATCCACAGTTTTAATCGGATTCCTTTATATGTATAATATTACATTGCGTTTCTATACCGTTGTATTATTTTTAATCAGATTCATCTCTTAGACAATTCTATCCTTCTTTAAACAGTTTTGCATTTTTTATTCTATTTCTGTTTCAAAGAATTGTATCCGTTTTTACCCTTTTTCTTATTTAACTCTATTTCTCTTGAAACAATAGGATTGTTTGGCAATTTTAGATGAAATAATTTTTTAATACATAATTTTAATCTAAGCTGAAGGTGCGTTCTAATTTTTTTGCTGTTGAGTCGTTGAACAGAAAAAAAATGATTAAAAGTTGAAGGCGGGAAAATACTTATTCAAGTTGGTGTCACGTGGGTGTCACGTGAATTAGAGGTTCTCATAATTATCAATGAGACGATGTGGCTTTGATGGAAACTAACGAAACTTATGATAAAGAGGTCAGGTCACCTAACCGTTTCACTTTCACTCCTCGTATTCATGCACTCACGAAGTCACAATTACTCTTAAAATACTCCGATACCAGAAATATATCTATTTCCGGTAGATTTCCGCTATTGGCTTTTACGAAACCCTCCTTTGACATTTTTTCAAACAATATTTTGCGATTTCTACTTTCGACGTGCAGATAACCAAAACAAAACATCGGCACAGAAAAAGATACTTGAGAATCACTGACACATAAGCTCTGATTGGTGGAAAATCCCACACCTTCGACGTCAGAGGGGCCCTCCAATTGACATCGCGATAGAAAATTTATATTTCAACATTAAATTCAAAATAGTAAACAATACGTAAAAATATTTTATGGGCGTTTTTAAAATTAGAATTTTATAAACTATAAGGTCCATTCATTGGAAAACTGATATCTGACTTTGGAAACAAGCCTATTAAACTGTTGGGTGCGATAAGAGCCTACTTGAATTTTCAGAAGTCACTTATTTTTCATTTGTTCTTCATGAAGTGATGTGCAATACAACTTGAAAACAAGGGTTTTCTGAAAATACAAGTAGCCTGCTATTGACAGATTAGTAAATGAATTTATAGAATAAGAAAGGTTTTATAATTGATTAGAAGAGAAATGGATAGGATGCAATAAAACATAAATTGAGAACACGATACAGATTTAGAATAAATAGGGAAGTTAATAGATGGTACCCTGGAAAGAAAAATACGAATAGAAGTAGACAATGCTCCAATTCTGGAGGAAAAAAATACTTATCGATTCCATGCAGTTATTGTCAACTATTTTGAGGTGCAAATGAAATAAAACTGATCCGCAGTTTGGATAAGTCATCTGTCACTATGACGAATCTTCAAAATGGGATTCAAACCATCTGTTTTCTTGTAGGTATCGAGGACATTTGATTCCTATTTTAAAGATTCGTAAAAGTAAAAGATGTTTAAACCGAACTGCAGGTACGCTTTATTTTATTTGCACGGCAGTGTTTATAACTTTTAATCCTCTTATAGATACAAATTACCTATATGTTGTTTAGAACAAGGTGTTGAATAATAACACAATAATGAAATTGAAAACCTTTTTTTTCAAATTTAGGTTTGCCAATCCTGTGCCAGCAGGTAAATGGAGTGGAATAAGACCAGCGAATTCATTTGGAAATATATGTGTTCAAAGTGACAAGGGTCACATAAAAGGAAAAGAAGATTGTCTATTTCTAAATGTTTACACACCTCGTCTTGAATTTAATTCTTCAGTGGTAAGAATTCCTAAATAAAATTCAACTTCATATCATGCATACCATAAATTAATATTCTTTATTAATTCGCAGAAGAACAATACTTTGTTACCAGTAATGGTATGGATTCATGGAGGTAGTTTCAATAGTGGAAGCAGTAATATGTTTGGTGCTCAATACCTTCTGGACAAGGACGTAATTTTAGTTACCATAAATTATAGACTCGGGATTTTTGGATTCTTGAGCACCGGAGATTCTGTTGCTCCAGGAAATTTTGGAATGAAGGATCAGGTTCTAGCGTTGAAATGGGTCCAAAGAAATATTGAAGCATTTGGAGGAGATAAAGATCGAGTGACTTTATTGGGACAAAGTGCAGGGGGCGCAAGTGTTTCTCTGCATGCCATTTCGAAAGCAAGCAACGGTACGTATTAGTGAGGAGGGACTTGTAAGTTGACGATGATAGTTACGACAATAATAGTGAACAAATAATCAATCATTCCTTTAAATGCATTAAAGCTGTTTATTCTTAACATGATCTGACTGTACAGAAAAATATACTGTGGCTGGAAAAAATCAACCCTATCTACATAAATTTATTACAGATGAAATCAAATGCCGAACGAAAGTAATAACTCTTAGATACAGTAATTATTGAAATCTGTTTCCAATCCAAACTTGGTTCAGTCGATAAGTCACCTATACATTCTTAGGTGCAATTGCAGAATAGGGGCGTCACCTCTGTTTTGGCTGAAAAAATTTTTTTTCAGCAAAAAACTATTGGAATGTTTAATTGAACTATAAATAAAGGGATTTGAAGAGGCAAAAGTTTAAAATTATCATTATTTTTCTCAGTAGGATGTGTCAAATATGGATCTGTCACGATATGGGAATGATCGGATTTACCTTATCGTTTAGATGCTTTTAAACTTCCGTACGGCCAGAAACACTGTACATAATTAAAATTTAATGCTTTTTCGATGAATCAAAACATATGTACACATTTTTTTATGCCGGCATAAGGTGTTATGTCGACAAAAAAAGGAGAGTTTCACGCACATCAGCAGTCACTTGAGACGGGAGGACGCCATCTTAGCTAGATATGTATCGAGCTTGATTCGTATCTATACACAATTTGAATTTTTATTTTTCGTAGATTGAAAATTATTCAAAAAACCGTTTTTAAAAACTTAACTTAAAGAAAAGGTAGTCTCTGGTGTTTTATTATCTTTTTTGGATTTTCTTTGTTTAATTTACTTTATTTATTTTACTTTATATTTTTATTTATATTTATATATATATACAAATATATATTATTATTATTTATTAGGTGATAATAGGTAATACTTATAAATAATAGGTAATAATTATTATTTATATATTACGAGTAACGATTCATGGGACCAGAAAGGCACACTTTTGACCGGTCACAAAAATAATGTTGGTCAAACCCCTACCCCTTTTCCAACGTTTCGTGGGGACGGGAAGGCACCCCTTTGACTGGCCACAAAAATAATGTTGGCCAAACCCTTACCCCTTTTCCAACGTTCCGTGGGGGCGGAAAGGCACCCCTTTGACTGGTCACAAAAATAATTTTGGTCAAAACCCTACGCCTTTTCTAACGTTTCGTGGGGGCGGGAAGGCACCCCTTTGACTGGTTATGAAAATAATGTTGGTCAAACCCCTTTTCCAACGTTTCGTGGGGGCGGTTAGGCACCCCTTTGAATGGTCACAAAAATGATGTTGGTCAAACCCCTACCCCCTTTTCCAACGTCTCGTGGGGGGGGGAAGAAACCCTTTTGACTGGTCACAAAAATAATGTTGGTCAAACCCCTACCCCTTTTCAACGTCTCGTTTTTTGACCAACATTATTTTTGTGACTAGTCAAAGGGGTGCCTTTCCGCCCCCACGAGTCGTTGAAAAAGGGGTAGGGGTTTGACCAACATTATTTTTGTGACCAGTCGAAGGGGTGCCTTGCCGCCCCCACGAGACGTTGGAAAAGGGGTAGGGGTTTGACCGAGAAGGCACCTCTTTGACTGGTCACAAAGATAATGTAGGTCAAACCCCTACCCCTTTTTCAACGTCTCGTGAGAGCGGGAAGGCTCCCCTTTGACTGGTCACAAAAATAATGTTGGTCAAAGCCCTACCTCTTTTCCAACTTCACGTGGGGGGATTTTTTTTGGGCCCTGAAAAGGGCCGATTTTGGTTTTTGCCTCAGTGTGGTGGAGTTTGGAAACATAAATAAATTTAAATTAAAATGACGAGAAGGAAAAAATCAGTATGTTACCGGAGTACTCATACGGGGTAAACTTTGGTAATATCATTCAGGAAAGCGCCGAATTCGCATGGTTCATCCTGGCGAATTCGGACGTACATAAATTGCGCCAAATATGAATCAAACATATTTCGACTTCGATGGGCATCTGAAAACATGCGTTTCACACACGACCACGTGCCCTCGATGGTGTTGGAATGTGTGCCGGTTTCGGGACTTTGAAACACACCGAATGGTTCACTTGAAAATGTTGGAATCCCTTCCTTTCAAGCGAACTGTATGATTTCCAGCAATCTCTGATAATTGTAGTTCCCGGTACAATGCATTCCTGGATGATCTTCAACAAAGTTTCCGCTGATCCATCCTTGTCAACTCTCAAAAAACATTTATTGCATTCACGTTCGACACCGCCGAAAACCCAAACGCCTTCGACGTGTTTTCCGCGACTTTTGTTTCATGACGAGCAATTCTTTGCTTGTACCGGGTTGACCAAAAATATTTAATTTTCAGAATATCGTAGAACCCCAGCTTCGACTTCTCGAACCAAGTCCCCGTACGTACCGATCTTTTCTTCTTGCATGTCTTTTCGACACACCGCTATTTGAAGTGATCAATTGAATCACTTGCTTTATTTAAATTCATTTCCTTGCACATCACACTTTTGGTAATTAAACCGTGTTGTTGAAGGAATTTAATCATTTCCAAAGGAGATAATCAATTCAAACCGACAATGCGCTCGAAATCTCACATTTGCGACTTCTTACAATGCGACAAATATTGTAAACAATGCTCTTGCATCCGTGGTTCGAAAACCAATGATAATATTTACCATTTTTCAAAATATGATAACGCAACTATCGATTCTGATATATATCGATACATATCTCGATTGCCAACGGCAGCCAAGAAGGCGACCTCCCGTCGCAAGTGACAGCTGATGTGCGTGAAACTGTGCTTTTTTTGTCGACATAACACCTTATGCCGGCATGAAAAAATGTACATATATTGTGATTCGTCGAAAAAGCTTTAAATTTTAATTGTGTACAGTGTTTCTGGCCGTACGGAACTTTAAAAGCATCTACATGATAAGTTAAGTACGATCATTTTCATATCATGACAGACCCATATTTGATACATCCTACTAAGAAAAATAATAATAATTTTAAACTTTTGCCTCCTCAAATCCCTTCATTTATAGTTCAATTAAACATTCCAATATTTTTTTTCAGAAAAAACAATTTTTCAGCCAAAAAAGAGAAGACGCCCCTATACGCCTGTTGGGTAGCTACGACAGCGCCACCAATTTGGAACTATTGGGAAGAAATTTGAATTTCAATTCAATGTTAACAAAAAATCTTATAGTAAACAATTAATTTTAAACCGTAGATTAACATTTTTGATTTAAATAAATTGATATTCACTGCTTTTTTCATAAACATTGCCCAAATAACTTCGAGATACCCAATAGTTCGCGTGTCAGATCGCGCTGTTGTCAAAGTCACAGAGGTATCCTATAGGCATATTCTAAAATCCAACCGATTCTTAGTTTCTTGGGAAAATATTTGATAAGCTTTTGTTTTAGGAAAACACCAAAAGAAGCGATGCACGATAAAATAGTTCCTCTTTATTTACCCAATGTTTGCGTCAATCATGTGGTATCAATAATGGATTTTTAAATATTTCCTGATAATAATTTATATTTCATATACTTACAGGCCTTTTCCATCGGTACATAATTCAAAGTGGTCCTAATTTGTCACCATGGGCATATCAAAAAAGAAGTAACTATGTTATATTCATTAGGGGAATTGCTGCACTAGTATTTTGTCCGTTCTTCACTTCCCATAGTACTGTTAAGTGTCTTCGAAATAAAAGTGTTGAAAGTTTAATAAAGACGAGTTCAATATTTGGTACAATTGCACGTTTTGCTCAGTTAACTTGGACCCCCACTGACGAACCTGATGATGAGGGTGCATTTTTGACGGATAGTCCCCAAAATCTCGTAAAACGAAACCAAATGAAGGATTTACCATTTATCAGTGGGGTCACGAGTGATGAAGGGCTTTTTCTTACTAGTGGTGAGTAATTAGAGAAAGTTATGAATCATAGATTCGTTTAATTAGAATTTATTCTCTTTCATAATTTCTGTTAATAAATTAATTGCGGCTGGCGTGGGGCAGCCAGAGAGAAACGATTTGTCACTCTTAAGTTATAAAATAAAGATGCTACAATTATAAATGTAAAAAACAATCGATATTTTAAAGGGCTATTTAAAATTCTACTAATTTACTTTATTATAATTTGACTTGATTAAATCCAACTACGATCCGATTTCCAACCCGCAAGTAAACTCATACATGTGACATGAAAAAATCAATGTTACTTAGTTTTGAAAACCAAGCCCAGATGTAGGCTCTGGAAGCTACGACACGATCCTTCTCCTAAATATCGACCCTGATGAAACTGGAGGTGTATATGTATGTATATGCCGTCCGACTCGTCCCTTTCCAACGATCGAGTCGGGAAAATCACTTCATTACAATCCAGAAACCATTTTTGCCAAAGGCACTGGTCACTGTTAATAGATCACTTGTCGCTACACTTCATGTTAATCCGAGAGAGGCAAAAGCACAAGAAACTATTCAAGAATCACTAATTTAATTTGAGAACAATTTAAGTTGAAATAAGCATTGAGAGTTTACAATGACGGGTCGGAACTCAAATTGATAATCCATATCACTTTGAATAATGAAGCGAGTGAAACTTGGTCTCAGAAAGAGGTCACAAGTGCCCGGCAGGAAAGTCGAAAAAGAATTGAAAATAGAAAGCTAGATATCGCCCAACCAGCCGAGCGAGCCACCACACAATAACATTACTGCCTGCCTCACATCGAAGGTTGCAAGGTCTCGAGCAGCAAGAACTTTAGCAAGTGACCGCGCGGAACAATAGTGTCAGGGACAAGCTCCCAAATAATTACAAACCTTATTAGGAATAGTAAATTAGTAAATAGTAGAATAATATCAATTATGAACTTATTAGATTTTAACACAATCAAAAATTGAATAAGCTCAAAAAATATTAACAATTTCAAATTTAGTATTAATAGTTTAATTATTTACAATTATTTTCTGATTCCAGGTTTATATTCGAACGATGTATTGTATGGTGTTGTCAAATTTAGTCTTAATACTTTGATTGCTTATTTTTCTGATTACTACTTTGAATCTAAAAATAAAGATGGATTTACAGCAGCTGTGAAAAAATTTTATTTTAACGAGACATTAATTTCCACTGGCAAATATGAGGTATGTACTGGATAAACTTCCGAAAAGCGCATACTTTCGATTAATTTTAAACTCAGTATATTCATCTATTTTAACGCACCGGTTAGGAAAATGATAGTGAAAATACCCGCAAATTTGAATTTCAAGGTCCAAACCCCAAAAACCATTAAAAATTTTATGTTTCATCAGTTTATTTCAGTCAATAATGAAAATTTACAAAAAAAGCTTCAAATAAAGGTTGTGGATCTTTCAAAAATACATATCTATTTGATGTTAAATACATTCTTACTCGAAGACTGATAGTTTTCGAAAAAACGGTCGATAAATAATAAAAATCACAGTAATACATCACAATCTGTGTCACAGAGGTACATTTCCGCCCTCACGAGACGTTCGAAAGGGGTAGGGGTTTGACCAACATTATTTCTGTGACCAGCTAGAGGGGTGCTTTCCCACCCCCACTAGACGTCGGAGACAGTGCTCCCAATTCAGCTCCTCAACTGCAGTGCACTTGCGTTGCATCGACAGTTTCATTGGCTGTAAATGGCGCGCTTTTTTTAAACTATCAAATGTGTAAATAAATATTTCATAATAAATCATCATTGTGGAAATAATAACAATTAATTTTCAGATCACAAAATAGTCTTTCAGAGTGCAAGGTGAAAGAATTATTTGATTGTACTTTTTACAAATAAATTATTAATTTTAAATTCAAAGGAAGGAATACATTTTTTCACCAATGAAAATTTTAAATCATTCATAATATTTGTTTGTACTTTGTGATTATTATAAATTGTGAACAATTTATTTGCATATTTTATCATTTCAAATCAGCGCGCGATCAACATCCAATGAGGCTGCTGGTGCGACGCACGCGCAGTGCGGTTGGGGAACCAAATTGGGAGCACTGGTCGGAGAGGGCAGAGGGGTAAGGGTTTATGACCAATATTATTTCTGTGATCAGTCACAGAAGGGCCGAACACTTTACTGGACTCAAGCCTGTTGTACATGCTTACTTAATTTCAATAGCGATTTTCTCAGAAACTATCAATCTGAGGAAAAAGTGTGCAGAATCAAAAATGTATATTTTGATTGGATCTACGACTCTTGTCTGAAAACTCTTACAAAATTTTTTGCATTCACCGAGATAAATTAAAAAAACCATGAATTCTATGATTTTTCCATGGTTTTCACCATGAAAATAAAATTGTCGGGTATTTTCACTATCACATTCGTAATCAGCGCGTCAAAATATATAGGAAGACAAAATTTCAAATCAATTCGAGGTATGCGCTTTTCGGAAGTGCACCCCAATATCTAAACAATATTCATTTCTGTATTCAAACTAATTTATGTAAGCTTGAAAATCGGTTTAGTTATATTTAATATGATGAAAACTTTACAAATAATTATAAGAAAATTATCAACTCGCTAATAACTAAAGGAAAATAATGTTTTATGTAGTTTTTGGAGAGCCTCACAAGATTGGTTAGTGATGGTTTTTTCCACTACCCACAATTGACGATGTTGCAGAAAGTAACACCTAAAATGAATAGCTCTAACTATTTTTATAACTTTGGATATCTGGGAACAGTAGTAGGTCCTTATTCTAGAATGAAAAACAATGGAAATCATGGCGTTGGTCACGAGGAAGAAGTGCGTTACATATTTTCGGTTCCTTCTCAGCTCTTAAAATGTACAAATTTGAATCATACCAAAATAGACACTTCAATAAGCAAACTAATGGTGGACATGTGGACTTCCTTTGCTTCAAATGGGTTAGTATTTTCTTAAGTTTATTTTTCTGTTTAAACATAATTAAAAAAAATCTGCCCGCTTAGCGGGCAAATTCTCATCGCGGGCTTCGCGCGCGGCTCGCTTCGCTCGCAAGTTTCAGCGCGCCTAGGGCGCGCACCTGTTGGATCTCGCGCTTCGCGCTCGATTAGATATTCATCTCGCGCTTCGCGCTCGATTATATGTTTATCTCGCGCTTCGCGCTCGATAATGCATTCACCTCGCGCTGCGCGCTCGGACACATTTGTCGTCTAGGTTTTCACACTTCGTGTGCTCGCTATTGCGCGCTTCGCAGGCTAATACTCTCTTAGTAAGCTTCATCGTTATGACCTGCTTTTGGTTTAATTATGTCAGTTTTACATAAAAATAAGAACTAATTTACTTAAGGTTCTATCGACCTTAAGGAACACATTCTCATCACGATACTCGCGCTTCGCGCTCGATATTTGGTATGATCATCATGTGAACCTCGCGCTTCACGCTCGTTTCTGTTCATCGTATAATAGAAACCCAAAAGTTTGAGCGCGCTTGCTGCGCGCAATTTGGTCTTCGCGCTTCACAACGACCATATGTTATGTTCAATGTTCTTCAGATAAAAATGACTAAAGTTGTATTTGATTTAAAATGAAGAAGGTAATTCCTTTACTTCAGCGTATATTTCCGTATCTTTATAATAAATCCTACAATCAGAAAGATTTTTTTCCAACTATCTGAAAAGGGGAGAAAAAAAGTATTTAAGTCGTTTTTGGAACATATATCTTACTTTTTCATTCATAATCAAACCGACCCCTTGACTACCATGTGATTCCCTGTCTACTCCTGACCATATTTCAAAACCTCAATCAAAGTTTCAGTCCATTCCGAGGCTACTTTATTGTTTGTATTATTCATGTTTAGATTGTACACCCAACTACCACCTTTATGCGCGAAATTTGTTGTGCGAGTCGAAATCATGCCCAAGTTAAGTAGTGATGCGTCGTATAGTGGAGAGTCCAGTTCTTACGTCAGTCCCACCAAAACTTCTGTTACGGGGGAGGGGGGGGGCGAGGACAAGGAATGGAAACCGAGAGAGTCGCAATTGGTTGATGTTTTATACTGAGAAGGTCACCAGCCTTCAGCAGCGTTGTATTAGATAGGAGTTCATATGTAAACAAAGATCAAAACGCATTCTGAAATAAAAGTCAGATTTTCAGTCAGAATAAATTGTTTGAATTATTATTATATTTTATTGTTTCAATCGTTAGAAATAGTATTGAGAACATAAAAACAATGAAATATTGTG
>CAKNYM010047785.1:151592-167733 GCA_932195095.1 Andricus curvator
AATTGATCATGAGTAATCAATATACAAATTGTAGCACATTTTGTTTGTATTGTATATATGCATATATTTGTCTTCAACTACCATATTCTAACATGTAATTTTTTAGTTTTAAGTACATTTTTTAAATTTCTCACATTCGAATTCTTAAACTTGTATTTTTTTTATCATCTCCCGCTAATCTAATGTGTATTCGGTAAGTGTTTTTAGTTAAAGTCATTTTACTGGATTATACTTATTTTGAATGAATAATAGGATTTGGTAACGTAAGCATTATTCCAAATAAAATAAAATTTATTGAATCATTTTGAATACACGGCATTCAAAGGGTGCCGGCATGTTAGTCGTAACAATTAATTTTATTAATTTTTTATAATAAATTATTTTTGGATTTGCGTCTAAATAACTAAGGCGATATTGAACCGTCTTTACTTTCATATTATTTAATTTCGCTTCGTCAGGTTTATTGTTTTTGTAACTCCGTAAAGCGCATAGACAACCTTCGAATATGCTTAAGTACCTTTTAAGCAGATGTTTAAAATTGTCAGCATCTTTCAAGCCGTTTCTAGATTTTCACTTTTATAACTTTAATCCTCGACCAGGTTCGCAAGAGGGTTTCTAATTTGGAGTTTGATGCCTTTATTGCTCAGACGTGCTTCTATCACGCATCTTAAGGATTTAGTCTTCGACCATCTCAAACTAAATTTACGGCACCGATTGTCTGACTAGCCCAAGCAGGGCCACTAGTTTAACACATTGTTTTTGGGGTTTGCCGAACTTGTACCAATAGGAATCGACGACCTTTCTCTGTACCAATCACAGGTAGCCTTAGAAACTTTCGACACACCTTCTGTAAGACCAAAATACCCCCAATTCCACTTCAACTTTACGAAACAGACAGATACTTCTTAGCTTTCGAACGATACGCATCTAAACCCGAGCGCGAACTTCTCCGTTATATTTGTATATTTAGAATAAATGATATATATTAGAAAAGGTATTTTATTCATTTTTAGAATAGAACCATCATTCTTTCAATTACAAAATTACTCAAAAACACTTTCAATATTAGTATTCATTTATAGGGCTGAAAATAGTAATTGAATATTATAGAGATTCATTTTATAATCTATTTTTTTAAGGCATCCCGGATTATCATCAAGATTCACGGTAGTTTATCGCCGCCAAGTACAAAAAAAGCTACCTTCTTTGTCTAAGAGCTTACAATTGGCCATGATGCTATTTCCAGACTGTCCGAACGTAAGCAGTCCGGGCCGTAAGAACCATTTCCAATCGTAATCCATAATATTACTCAACATACTTGCATGAGTACCCGCGCACTGTTCCTGTGCCGCAACGCTACTGGTGTTCACGCATGGCTGAGCAAGCCTCTCTCGACCCCTCGGGCTCCTCTCTCACCACAAAACCGCCGCAAAATCAATTCTCGGAACGGCGTGAATCCGGAATGCTTCAATCCAAGTCCCAGTGTATACAGTATAATTCAGAGAGCAAAAAGGTATCCTTGCCTAATATTCTGCCTAATATCAAACCAATCACTCAGTTGTTCATTTACTACACTTATATATTGCTTTTATTGCTTTAGAAGTCAACCATTGGTACAATACTCTTCCATGAATTAATTGAAACTAAATTAATAGAGAAAAAAATCTGTTAAGTAAAACTACATTAATTTGTGAAATAAAAGTCGGCCAAGTAATTCGGAGAAAAATATTCATTAGAAAAAAAAAATTTTTTCACTTTATTTAAAGTACCGTATCGAATTTTTTTAAGTAAATTTTAAAAAGCCATATTAGATGTTATAAAGTTTGGAGGAATTGAATCTTAAGCAAAATTAGTTTAATAAAAAATTGCTAGGTAGGACAGGTTAATGGTATTATATAATCGCTTTATGAAAAAAAGTTTCTTTATATATTTTCCCAAATTACTTGGCCAACTTTGATTTGATAAATTCATGTTTAATTATAGTTGGTAGATTTTTGGCATCACTGATAATATTGGTCGGATTTTTCTGAGTATAAAATTTTATTATCACTTTAATTTAATAAATTAAAAACTACATTACATGACTATGAAGATCAATTAAAAAATCTAACCACTTCCCCCACATTTGTGCACAAAATTTTTTAAAATAAAGATCAAAGCATCGACCACAGTAATTTGGTGATTGTGAATTCGCTTTTGTTAAAGCTCCTATGGCTTTAACGAACACATTCTCATCACGTATCTCGTGCTTCGCACTCGATTTTGTCAAAAATGCGAACTTTCCTATATTATGTTCAACACTATTATATTAAATGCATATTACATTTATTTCTGTACCTCGACCTGGGATTGCTTATTCAGATATTGAAAATAAAGTACAAATTTGATTTATTATGATTACTTCAATATTTGTTTCTTGTTTTTATTGTGTTGTTTTCATAATTAAAGAAATGCGCATTCTATAAAAAAATGTGTTATAAGATATTGCATTGCAACTTGTGTCGTTTTTCCATAAACTTAATTTGTTCATTTTCAATTTTATTTTTTACGATTTAAACTAAAAATATGCATCTTAGCGTAAAGTGATTTGAAGGAAATTTTTAGATGTAATTTAGGCGAAAAATGTTGTTAAATAAAAAGTTATTGTAACTTGCGTCGTTTTCCCAAAAAGTTCATGTTTTTATTTCCAATGTATTCTAATAACAAATTTTTAGATCTTTTTTTTGAACAACTTTTGTCCGTTCATTTTTTTTCGTCTTTCGTGTCGTTTTTCCAAAAATTTAATTTTTTTATTTTCAGGCTTTTATTTTACGATTAAAACAAGAACTGCGCGTTCCATAAAAAAATGACCAATTACAAATTTGTGGGTCTTTTTGGGGTGTAAAACTTTTGTTCATAATTTTCTTTTGTACCTTGCGTCGTTTTTCTGAAAATTTAATTTCTTTTATTTTTAATGTTATTTTTGATGATTAAAACAAAAACTACGCATCCTATCAAAAAATTATGATTAATAAATTTATAGCTCTTTTTTGGGATAACAACTTTTGTCTAATTGTTTTTCTCTTGGCTTGTATCGTTTGTCCAGAAATTTAATTTTAAAATTTTTTAATGTTTTTACGAATAAAATAAAAACTACGGATTCTATCAAAAAGTGTTCGATTTTGTGAATTATCATTTGTCGTATCCAGCATAGTTTGACTGCAAAATGAAATTTTTTATTTTTCATTATTTTTTGTGCGTGAAAAATTTAAATTTTCGTATTTTCAAGAAAATTCAAAAAGTTGTCGTGATAATCTTGTGAGATTCTCAAAAAATAACATTTTTCTTCTCATCTTGCGTGTACTACAAATAACCGTACGGAGAATTTTTGAATCTTGAAAAAAGTAGTCTCAAAAAATTTGAAAATGGGCAAATTTTACCGGAATCTAATACCTTCTCTGATGAGAATGTAAAACTAACAAAGAATCACAATAATAATGTAGCTTTATGTAGTTTACTTATTTAAGAAAACATGAAAAAATAATACATAATTTTGACGGGTTTCCGCTCACAATTTATTACTACTATAATCACTCAATTCATTCAATAGAAATTGTAGAATTTTACGGTAATGCCACTGGAATTTCTCAAAAATCCAGCATGTCACATTTTTATAAGAAATAGATTCGAAAGGAATGCGATTGATTTTGCTCATAATAACAGGTATAGCAAAAATATTGTTTTATCTAATCTTGCCAAGATCGCTTATTTCAAACTTTTCCTAAGACTCGTCACAATCTTTTTTGTAAATTATTTTCATTCTTCAGAAATTTCTCAAAATAAGCAATAGAAATATATGGAGGTTGAGGCTTATCGCTTGTGGCTAAGATGTCCAAAAGTGTAATGGTTTACAAATGTCTGGATGTTAACAATACTACTTTGAATTTGACGAAAATGTGATATATAATAAGAATTATAATTTAACCCCAGACCCTTACCAAATTCTACCCTAACAGTTTGCAAATTATATTGTTGTGAATTAATTGATTTAAAATGAAATTTGCTAAAAAAATTTAGTATGTTTCCATTCTAAGCAAATATTACGTCATTTTTTATCCTTGTGATATTTTATCGAATGGAAATGTCTTTCCTCAAATATGCAAATATGCATTCCAACGAGACACCTGATAAAACCAAAGTATTGACAAAGAATCTATTATTCAGCTGGTTCATTAGAAATAACAAATGCGATTTCCTCGTTTTCATTTAGCATATACACAACTAATACTTTTAAGATATTTTTCGTGACCATATATATTATACACAACAGAATTGATAAAATAAGTGATTATTAGATCCAACAAAATTATTATTAGGATTCGCAGAAAACTTTACCTCAACATGTTCAAATACTTTTGTGCCGTGTGAGATTGCTTATTCAAGTATATGAACTGAAGCTCAAAGTGTTGAATGCTACTTATCAACTTAGAATTGCATCAGCTTTATCGTGACAGGGTTAAAAATGTATCCGGGAAAAGAAAATTGTCACATTTATTTGGTGATGCTGCACTACCTGTGCAACATATTTTTCGTAAATGCAGAATCATTACTGGAAACTTCCCAAGGTACATTGAATGGCACAATTCTCAAATCCAGAAGTGGAAAAAGATATTTGGCATTCCTTGGAATACCTTATGGTCAACCACCAATCGGAAATCTCAGGTAAATTTTACTATTATTTCCATTCCGGTGGAATATTTTTTTTAAATCATTGCAGAATTAACTATAAAATTTGGATTACTTTTATAAATAAAATAACGTGAAAAAATGATGTTCAAATAAGAAATCAGAGTTTATTTTTAAAATTTACTAAATAAGATGTACTAACACAGTCAATTATTAGATACTTCATTTGACTAGATTGCCAACGTTTTAATATAATTAGATAATTATAAACTGTTCAATTTTAAAATAAAAAAAGTTGAATTGAAAGTGTTAAACCTAATACTGTCTATAACAATGGCTTTTTAACTTGAAGTTCTAGAAATTGTTATGTAGATACTTATTTTATTATCATTTTTAAATTTAAAACGCATTTATTTTTTAATTGTAAATATATTAAATAATTCATAAATCTGAAAAATTATAATGTGAAATGAATAAAATCATGAATGCTTTTAATAGTGCAAAATTCAGTATTTCACTTTGAAGTCGCTCAATTTTGAATGGTTTGGTTTGGAAAATTTTCTAAACTTATTTAATTTAACTTTCTTACTTTTTACGGTGCTAGAATAAAATACATAATATTTTATGACTTTATTTGAAATTATTAATTTTAAGGCACACAACTGAAATTTAAATATGTAAAACCACTTCAGCTTTTTTGCAACCAATGTGAAAAAGTAAAAGAGAAAGGGCGAAAATAAGAGAGAGAAAAAATGTGAAGAAATATAGTGCTTAAAAAGATTACAAAATTATATTTTATATTTTACTTAATAAACAAAATTACGAAATGATGATGATTAAAATTATGAATCAGTCATCAAAAGTGAAATACTTATAGAAATACGTTCTAAATTTGAATCAGTAGGAGTTCAGTATTCATAAATGAAAATCCTTACTTTTTTGATTCGGTGATCCATCTATAGCTACTTAAATGAGCGAGATTGCATTGTGAAGTAATGGAAATTCTTACTGATTTGATTCAGTGAAAAATTTCTGACTGAGTCAAAAATAGTTCATAAAAATGTATATTTTTAGTAGGGGTGTCGGGTCGGGCCGGGTCGGGTTTGCGGGTTGCATTCAACCCGACAACTCGAATTTAACGCGGTGACCCACAAACCCGCATTTTGATGAATTTCCAAAATTTCTGAAAATTTTGATAAATTTGTAAAATTTTAATAAATTTATAAAATTTAAAACAAATTCAAAATTTTGATAGAAGTCTAAAAATTTTCAAAATTTTGATAAATTTTCAAAATTTTTTAGTTGTAGTTTTGTCAATCTTATATTTACGAAGCTTTTCAGGTTTTTAAGTTGATTGTGAATTTATTGTGCGTTTGCGGGTTTTGCGGTTTGGCGGGTTGAATGCGGGTCGTCGAGTTGAATGCGGCTTGGCGGATTGAATGCGGCTTTGCGTGTTGCATGCAGGTTATCGGACTGAATGCGGGTTGTCGGGTTTATTGCGGGTCTCCCGGCCAGCCCGCAAACCCGACCCGCACGAAACCTGACCCGAGCTGACCCGATTTAATTTTCCACATCCCTAATATTTGAAAAAGAACAACAGATTTTAAATTAAATTTAGATTCGCAAATCCTGTAGCAGCAGGCAGCTGGGAAGGTATTCGAACAGCAAGTACTTTTGGAAGCATATGCATTCAACTCACCGATAATAATAAGATAATAGGAGCTGAAGATTGTTTATTCTTAAATGTTTACACATCACATCTTGAATTTAATTCATCATCGGTAAGAGATTGAAGTTCAGTGCACCTTTATTATCATATCACTCGTAATTCGCTATATATGCCGAAATTTTTCAGACAGCCAATACTTTGCTACCAGTTTTGGTATGGATCCATGGAGGTGGTTTCATTGGTGGAAACAGTAATATGTATGGGGCTAAATACCTTTTAGATAAGGACGTAATATTAGTTACCATAAATTATCGATTGGGAATATTTGGGTTCTTGAGCACCGGAGATTTTGCCGCTCCGGGAAATTTTGGAATGAAGGACCAGGTTCTTGCGTTAAAATGGGTTCAGAAATATATAAATTTCTTTGGAGGAGATGCAAATCGGGTGACTCTATTGGGAGAAAGTGCTGGTGGAGCCAGTGTTGCTCTACATGCAATTTCAAAAGCAAGCAACGGTACATTTTAGTGATAATAGAAATTAAATGTTCTTTTTATCAATTTAAACTATTTTAATCAGTAAAGGTTGACATAGACGATACGAACAACGTTTTGACTAATCCTGTGATTGACTGTTTACAATAGTATATTATGCACCTAGGGGGCGAAAAAGTGCCTCTCCCCCTCAGCGCATACGATATTTTTTATAACAAATAGATCATTTCAGACATCTATCGAAATACAGTCATGATTTCAGTCCATATTAGATTTTGAATAAGGAAACATGAAATTGATGTTAACTTATTTCAAATTATAAAAAATTCAATACAAAAATTTCCGGAAATTTTTGGTAATTTACGGTCATTTCAGAGGTGATTAATGGTAACTTACCATAAATTGCCCAAAATTCAATTTAAAATGTGTATAAATTTACGGAAATTTATAGAAATTTGCTGTCATTTATGGTAATTTTACCGGTAAGTATGGTCACTTACCATAAATTAACGAAAATGAATTTTTTTTTAATTTCCGGAAATTTATGAAAATTTTCGTCATTTATGGTAATTTACAGGTAAATATGATAATAACTTACCATAAATTACCCAACATTAATTTTTAAAAATTTCCATGAATTTCCGGAAATTTATGAAAATTTTCGGTAATTTACGGTAATTTGATCAGTTATATATGGTAACTTTCCATAAATAACCGCGAAATTCTATTATTTGCAACCAAAATTTCCTCACAGTTTTTACGGTGAGTGGGCTGATAATCGTAAAATGCGAGCTCATAGATGTATAATTTTCATTATTCACCTCTAACGTCACTTTTCAGTTCCTAGAGAGTAAAAAGTAGAGTTTCAGCCTCGCTTCATATAGGTGTCGAAAAGGGCTGAAATCATGCATGTGTCATAAAAAAGTAATATATGATAAGTTGTGAAATGTAATAATAAAATAGTATAATAGTTTACACCAGGCCTCTTCAGCTAGGGAAAATTCGGCCAATTTATTTCAAAAATCACAAGGGAAATAAGTGAATGGAATTTACAAGTGGTGTGACAAGTAGTCGGGAAAAATTACATGTCATAAGGGGTGGGAGTCGGTAGCGAATTACATAAGGTGATAGCACGTGCTCACGACTGATTTGTCAGAAAGATAGTAAAAAAAGGGGAGGGGGCAGTCTAAACTTAGTTTTTAACTAAACGCCAATTCAAGAACATAGTGCTTAAAAAATCATGTTGACGTTTTCGCAAACAAATAATTAAAGAGAATTTGATTACGCGGCACATTACAAAAAAAACTTAAACTGGCCTGGGCTGTATCGGTCAGCCGATACTCCAAGGGCTCAGATAATCGATAATAAACTACAATTTATGGCCCGTTATTAGGCTGAAAAATCGGTAACACAAAAAAAAAATTATTGAAATCTCGGACTTTATCAGAAGCTACTAAGCGCGACATATATTAGCGTGAACGCGAAAATTGCTGCCCAGCGCGAGGCCCAGATGGCGTCGAGGAATTTCCCGATAGAGTATTTTCATTAGGATTAACGTTAATCACTTCAGTCTGTGATCAAAAATAAGTTTAGCACGTCTAAATGAATAATTGTTTTCTTTACACCATACATTTTTTCTATGCATATTATGTTAAAATTCCTATTTCTATATATACGTTGACTTTCAAAAATTACAAAAAGACATCTATAAATTGGCCCTGGGAAAAAAATTTGACCGGAAAAAACCCGGAAACTTCAAATTGCCTGATCACTAGACACCCTGCTTGTCGATTAAAAAAAATTTAATTAAGATTTTAAGATTTATAAGAAAAATAAGAGTGATAATGTTGCTTGAAAACAACACAGTTTAACCAGCTAAATATTAAATTTCATTTAAAAATACCTAAAAAAATGTTACAGGCATCAATGCATCTCTAAGAAGGTTTTCCGATAAGAAATGCATAATAAAGTTGTTCGAAAATAACAAATTCTGGTATTCGAAATCGCTACAAAGCGAAAAATGAGTATATTGGGAATTGGGATCCTAAAAAAGTAAATAATTAATTTTGAATCGATAGCCATGCAGCTTGGTTACTCGCGCTGCAGAATTATTTTTTAAATTTCTGTTTTGTTGAGTTTACAAATTTCCTTAAGTTTTACTTTTTTTACATATCCGAAGGTCAAAAAAGTCTTTCCAATTTTTCGCGGATTTTAATTAATTATTTTCTCAGAGATAATTACTATTTAATCCACCTCTTCTTTCGGAAAAAATTTTGAACACCTTCGTAAATTCGTGAACAATTTTCTAAATTCTGATTTTGGTATTTATTGAAATTATCTTTATAAATTGTGGTTTAAAATGTTTTCTGCGCGAGTGTGGGCCTTTTTAGCATGGAAATACAGAAGAAAAAATTCTAAGAAATATCAAATTTTGAAAATTTACTGTAATTTAAATTTCGATACCTCGGTCTTGCCGATTTTTTTAGTGTATTTTTGTGCTAAAAATTCCCACACATGCACATAAAAAATTATAAACCACAAATTGGCGGGAGGTTCGTCAGAATTCCACGGCTGTCCACGAGGGGGGGGGGGTCAAAAAGTGTTGCAAAATTGTCCACGTGGTATATGAATGGCCCCATATCAAAATAATGATCTGAAATAAACATTCGAAATTTTGCCGCCCCTGAAAAGTTGCCGCCCTAGGCAGCTGCCTACGTTGCCTGTTCGGTAGATCCGGGACTGACTAAATGAAAAGTATCTACAGAGTAGAGCCGAAGAATTTCCAGTAATAAGGAAGCCCTCGTTCTCTCTGGAAGGTAAGTGCCCTGCATGGGCAAACCAAATGCAACAAATCTAGGACAACCAGACCTGATTCGCTTCTCATCCAGCGCCATACAGTCAGAAAAAAGTTTGGTTCATTCAACAAAAATTTGGTTGGATCAAACAAATAAATACATTGCTATATGGTCAATCAAATGTTTGGTTGATTCAATCAAATTTTTTAAAACTTAAGGTTGGTTGATGCAGCCAAACATTTTGGTTGATCCATACATTTGTGTGGGGTTCTTTCATCACTTATGTATTTTGAGGTTAGATTGCCTGCACCGGTGTGAATCCTGCGAACTAAAGGTTGTACTTACGTTCAAAATGTTCTGCATACTGTTGCAGATCCCAGTTTTTCAATAAAGTTGACACTGTTAGTGTCCAGTTCGTATCATTCATTTTTTTACAAATTCACGACACGAAGCACGATACGAAACTTTTCGACGCGCAAACTGGCTACCGGCGCGGCGGCGTGGGCTGATGTCATCTGTTTCGGAATGTTTAGTGTAGTTAATGGAAGTATTTGGTTGAATGAACAAAATTATTTCGTTAATTTAACCAAATCATTTTCTAATCAATAATATATTCCGCTTAACACATTTATTTGGCTGAATCAACCAGGCGCGGATCCAGAGGGGGGGCCACGGCGGCTTGCCCCCCCCCCCCCTCCCCAAAGCCCAGACTCGAATTTTTCAAATAAAATAATTGAAATTTGCTATCCCAGCAAAAAGAAACTAATTCGGGAGGATTGCGGCGAATTAACATGTTTAAATTCGCCCGAATTCTGCTTTCTACTGATTCGTTCAAACGAACTGAGCCAGCACGAATTGATTGCGTGTCAATTTGCCTTAATTCGTGGTCAAGGTCATTTCGAAAAAAATTAATAAAAATTGCATGCCTCGAGTCTCGAACCAGCGATCCCAAGTGTATAAGTCCAGAGGATAACACTGAGCTACGGGAATCATTAATGTATATTTACAGCAGATCCTATATGCTCCTGCGCGTTAGTTATACCTTAAGTGTTCAATTGAATATAGGCCAGTTTTTAACTGTATTAGCGCTGGCGAATTCTGGCGAATTGGAGCTTGACTTAAAATCTCGCGGATGTAAATGAATTGGCCGACACTGAAATTAATTCGTGTTGACACTTTCAAATGAATAAGGTCCCCTAAAAAATTTTCGCTGAATTCAGACGAATAGGATATTTGAAGACTATATATTACTCATCGCGAATTAACACATATAAAAAGAAAGAAAATTGCCATCATGATTACTGGGACTAAGGTCACGATTACTGGGATGTTGAAGTTAAAAAATGGAAAAATTAGTTTAATTAAAAAAAAAAAATAAAACGTAAAGTCTAAAAATACCTTTAAAAAGAAGTCAAAAACTTCGGAGAAAGCTTACTATTTTGGAATTTACCAATATTTATAAAAACATTAAAATGTGTTTACTGTATTGAATAGAAATTCCTCAGAAAAAACAAAATGTGAATCTACGGCTAATTTCAGGGTACCATTTCCCTGCAACCAAAATTAGTCGTTGGTAGTGCGAATGGTATACCACTACAAAAGGTATGGTTTCCTTCGGACGTGGGGTACGAAACGTCACCTGCTCTCAATTGTTTTTATAGTTTTGCGGCAAAAACAATAGGCGATAGTTTCGTACCCCAACTCCGAGCGAGATGGGACCCCATCTTAAAATTAGGTGCAACAAAATTTATCCCAGAGTATTTACTGTGTTAATTAAAAGAGTTCAATGTCAGAATTATTGAACTATATATTATTTTAATTGTTTCTTTGAAGAAAAATTGTTAAGCTCGAATGCGCGAAATACGTATTATCATTCGAGAAGCATAATCACATTCTGAAATGTCATAACTCAGGGTGGCCGCTGGCCCGGGAAACCAGGAGATGATCGGAATTTTTGGAGGGCGGGAAATAACAGTGGATTTATTTTTTGACCGGTATTTTTACAAGTTTTTCAAAGAAAAATCTATTCAATCAATTGAAATGTCACAAATTTCATATCACAAGATATATAATGCAATTTAAAATAAGTTGGTTTTCAACTTTTTTTTAAATGCTAAGTTGAGTTGTTAACTTTTTCAATTATGAAATCATTCAGTTTACATCTTCATTCCATTTTACATCTTCATTTTTAAGGGTACATTTTCAATTAAAAGAATGTTAAAAGGCAGTTTTGAAGACCTACACAATACAACATTAATATCTTTTGAAACTGAAATTTTTTGCCAAAAAATGTTTAAGTTGATCAACTGTAAATATAAATTACATAATGATTTTAGAAATTAAACTGTAGTTCGTGTATTCGCAATTGAACAATAATTGATTGATTTTATAGGGAGATTCTAAATCTAATAAAATTAAACAATTTACAGATTTTGTCGTTAAAAATTGAACTGTTTCAATTCGAAAGCCTTAGTAGTTAATCAAATTGTAAACTTCCGATTGAAACTTTATAAACTATCTGTTGTGGCAGTCTGAAATATATAATTTTTAACGAGGTCAATTTGAAAATTTGTAATTAGGAAAAAGAACAATTTTTCAATAGTCAGCAAAGTTTGACTGTTTATTTTGAATGAACAATTATAAATGAAATATTCAAAACTAAACAATTTGAAACAATGTTAATTTTAATTGTTCTAACCAAAAAAATTTTATTTGCAAGTGGAAATGTTGAATATTGATGTGTAAATAACAAATAGAAATGCATTCATTTAGAAAAAATTTGAGTAAGTTGAGGAGATATTTAGAAGTTTTTACATACAATTTGTGAGCTTTTGAGGTTTTTGAAAGGTTTTAAGATAATACAAATATTGTCTTAAGATTCCTGACACAATTTCGAATGACTTTTATTTTGAAAAACTAATTTCAACAGCATGTTTAAGAATATTTTAAAACGGACGCAAATTTTGATGAATAAATATAAATTGAACAGTTATAAATTTCGAAAAAATTGATTTTTTAGTAAAAAAATATAATTTTAAGAGAATGTTTAAAAAAAATTCAAAAAAAATTTTGATGTATAAATAACAATTGAACAATTATTCATTTACAACGATTTCAAATTAAAGTAATTTAGCTTCTAATTTAAAAAGTGTTCAATTTAAGAAAATTGCAATTTTTCAATTTTTAGTTTTATGGCCAACGGCCATACCACGCTGAAAAACCCAGTTCTCGTCAGATCACTGAAGTTAAGCAGCGTTGGACGCGGTTAGTACTTGGATGGGTGACCATTCAAGAATACTACTGACATGAGTGCTGTTGGCACATCGTGGGTGTGGTGAGCCCACACTTGTAGTTATTTATAAATACAAGAAAAACCTAGAAACACTACCCGAATCGGGTAGTGTTGTCACGCCTACCCTGAAAGGGAAATGGTTTAATGGTATATATAGTGTTTCTAACTTAAAACTGTGTAAGATGGTATAATTTTGAAAATTTATAAATTTGCTGATTCATTCATCAATTTAGAGCATTGCAAATAATAGAGTACATTTATAATTAATACTGATTCCTTAAAACGATTACTTCAGAAAAATAATTTTTTAAGAACAAGAAAAAATCTGCTTCAGCCCGGATTTGAACCAGGAATATGAATATCGCAAAGAGTGGAAATAGACTTCTAAATTTTGCTGTTCAAAAATAATTTGTATACAGTTTATTCTTGACTTTGAAAATTTTACGAATATTTTATACTTGTTGAATAATGATTATACGATGACATGCAATACGCAGCTTGTAAATATAAAAACATGGTTTCTATTTAAATATTTGTTAATTATGTTTATAATATTCGTGATTAATATATTTATATAATTTATAATAAACATTCAAAGCGAATAAATAACTATAAAATTATTATTAACCTCCCCCTTGAGAGTGGGTGGGAAGTGGAATTATTGGATGGCCCCCCCTAAAACCCTTCTCTGGATCCGCGCCTGAATCAACTAAACTTGCTCAAATAAATAATTACGTTGAATTGACCAAATTAATTAGTTGTGTTTTTCAAAAATAACCAAAGGTTTATTTGCGCTGACCAAATTTTTTAGTTTCAACAAACAAAGTAGGTTGAAAAAACTATTTTGTTGAATCAACTCAATATTTTTTCTGAGTGTAGCGACGAGGGTCCTGTACGGGGAAGTGAATAGACTTCCTCCCTCATAAGGATTACTGGTGCAGACCAAAGGTATCGCTCCAAGGCGACTAAGTTCGTTCCCAAAGCCTAGGGAAAAATTATCTGGAGTTATTCCTGGCTTTGGATACATCTAATGTTTCCAGCCAGGTTCCGGGACTATTGGAGACACTGAACGGAAAAGCGGGAACCAGATTCAAATAGGTATCTCGATTCTTAAGCTACGACGGCAGCAAGCGAATTTCAGTTCGCTGGGTACATCTCGAGATCCTGAAAGAATTGTTGAGAAAGATTACCCCCTCCACTCTGTTTTAGACGAACCGGAATCGGATGTTGTCGCAGGGGCGCTAAAATTCAAATTATAGTTATTTTGGCAAAAGTGTTTGAATTTTAGAAAAATCACTGAATTTACGTAAAACTTCCTGATTTTATTGATTTCCGATACATATGTTATATTATATTAAAAGTGTTTATCGTTTTGAGTCCGGATATGAATCGAATGACGTTTATGTCATCGAGTGATTGAGGTTTTGTTAACCCTCCTCTTGGCCGTGTTTGCACTTTCGCAATGTTCGCAAGTTATTAATAGGAAGGTTGATAAAAAAATATTAAACATGGTGACTTGCTGCATTTTATACTGCAACACGTTTTGCGGGAAAAGTGTACGTTCGAAGGCTTTTCCAAAAAATGAAAAGCTTCGCGAATTATGGCTGCGAAACATTAATCGACAGGATTTGATACCACGTGCAACATCACGGATTTGTGAGATAAAATCAATAGAATATTAGAATATAAGTAATATTATAAGCAAAATTTAATTTGGATTAACTTGATTAAAGATGCACTTTTCGCCTGAGATGTGGGAAACAGTGGACAATGAAAAAAAAATTAATGATGATGCTATTCCGACAATATTTCCCAGGAGCTATAAAAATTTTTCATCTGCTCTAGGTACATCAGAGTTCAAAAATCCCTCATTTGTCCCTCGGTGATTGAAGGTTGAGACAAGTTCATAAACAACAAAAAATACGCAACGACGAGTTAATCCTAAATCCTTAAAAATTGACCTCAATTATGCCCTTGGAGTATCGTGTGACGTGACGGGGATAACTAGATTTCGCTTAATGAATAAAAAAAAAAATTGGTAGTTAAAATTTTATCTTGTTGCAAGGTCTATTAGTGATTATATTAGTTCATATACCCTGCTGGAAGTAAACGGATTCAAACGGATAGGAATTAGCGGATTCAAATGGACAGACATTTTTTATCCGTTTGAATGAGCACTTTGCATACTTTTCAATCATGTTCTATCCTTTATTAGATTTTTAAATCTTTACCCGTTTGTATAATTTTCAATACGTGAAGTGGAATTTAATCCGCCCTTATCCGTTTCAGTCCAAGCTTTTTTATCCTTATCTATCCGTGAAATGGTATCCTATTTATGTGTTTTAATCCGTCTTCAACGAAAAATATTATGTCCTTATGTATCCTTTTTAATCCGTCTTTAACTAAAAATAATCTATCCATATCTATCCGTTTAAATCCGTCTTCAAGTAAAAATATGCTATCCAATACTATCCGTTTCAATCAGTCTTCAACTAGTAATACTCTATACGCGTCTATCCGTTTGAATCTGTATTCAACTAATAATATTCTATCTCCGCGTATCAGTTTGAATAAAAAAAATTCTATCTGTATGTATCTGCAGTGAAAACTATAATGCTAATTCGTATTTAATACAAAATCACGAATTATAACGGACAGGCAATAAGTTTTTTGAAGAAAGGATTGAACAAGGATAAGTAATGATTGGTACGGATTAATATTCTATCCGTATTACATAATGATAAAAATTAAAGTAGTTCGCGGATAGACAAGGATTAGGTGACGGAGAGAAAATTATGGATTAGAACGGATAGCGAATTCTTTCTATGGAGAAAATATTCATGAGGATAAATATTGACTGGCATGTATAAGTATTCTATCCGTGATAGTTAACAAGGAATGTGAAAGTAGGTCGCCGATAGAAAAGGATAGGGTGACGGATAGAAAATCATGGATTCGAACGGATAAGAAATATATTTTTCGGGGACGGATTAAATGGGATAAGTAATGATTGGCATGGGTTAAGATTTTATCCATGTTGAATACTGAGAAAAATCAAGTAGCTCGCGGATAGATAAGGATAGGCTGACGGATAGAACATTATGGATTAGAAAGGATAGCTAATACTTTCTCTGGAGAAAAGATTCATGAAGATAAGCATTGTCCGGCATGGATAAGTATCGTATCCGTGCTTGATAACAGGGAGAGTTTAAGTAGGTCGCGGATAGAA
>CAKNYM010047785.1:167743-187927 GCA_932195095.1 Andricus curvator
TTCTATCCGCGTTACATAGCGAGAAAAATCAAAGTAGGTCGCGGATATACAAGGACAGGGTGACGGATAGGAAATTATGGATTAGATCGGATAGCCGATTCTATCTGTGGAGAAAGGATTAAAGAGGATACGTCATGATTGGCATGGATAAGTATTCTATCCATGATAGTTAATAAGGAATGTCAAAGTAGGTCGCGGATAGAAAAGGATAGGGTGAGAGATATGAAATTATGGATTGGAACGGATAAGTAATATGTTTTGTGGATAACGGATTTAAGAGGACAGGTAATTATTGGCACGGATGAGTATCCTACCCGTGATAGGTATTAAGGAATGTCAAATTAGGTCTCGGATAGACGAAGATAGGGTTGCGGATAGAGATTCATGGATTAGAGCGGTAAGAGAATACATTTTTTAGAGAAAGGATTAAAGAGGATGAGCACTGATTGAAACGGATAAATTTTTAATCCGAGACAGGTAATGAGATCAAATCTAAGTAGTTGGTGGGTAAAAAGGATTGCGTCGCGGATAAAAAATGAAGGATTGAAACGTATAAGTATAAAAACGGATAGTAATATACAAGAACGGGTACAGAATGATTCAAATGGATAGTTACATTAGATAAGATTATTATTAAAACGGATAGATGGATATCCAACGGATACAACCGGATTGAAGAGTAAAAAAAAGTATTCGAACGTATATACATATCGATAGATGACGTATTAAAACGGATAAGGTTTCAATCCGTTTACTTCCAGCAGGGTACACTATATTATATAGTATGATATAATATAATGATAGTGATGATAAAAATTAGATGATTTTCATTGTTTGTTTATTAACTTACGCAGGACTTGACATAGATGATACCAAGAACATTTGACTAATCCTATGATTAATTGTAAACAAGCTAATTTCTGATAAGTTGTAAAATGTATTTAAACATGCTATCATAGTTGTATAATGAATTTATAGGTTTATTTCAAAAATATATAATCCAAAGTGGTACAAGTTTATCCCCTGGGATATATCAACCGAGGAGTAACTTTATTGCATACGCAAGAGCTCTATCTTCCATAGTTCTGTGTCCCTCGATTACTACCGCAGGACTTGTAAATTGTTTGCGGCGAAGAAGTCCAGCAGTTTTATTAAATACGAGTTTTATATTCAGCACAGTTTTACGGCTTTTACAACTAACTTGGACCCCTACGGACGAGCCTGATTCTGAAGATGCATTTTTAACTGATAGTCCAAAACATTTGGTAGCATATAATCAAATGAAGGATTTGCCTTTTATGAGTGGTGTCGTAGCTGATGAAGGGCTTCTAATTACTAGTGGTGATTAATTATAAAAATTTACTTTTAAGTTTAGAATTTTAAGTAGTTGAGTAAACATTTTTCCAGCAGTTAGGATCAAACGGAGATGTTAATGCTCGATTTTCTTGACTTTAGCTGCATATTCTAATGCTGTAATCTACAGTCTTCTCAGGGTGAACCTAGTTCCAATAATCGCTTTTGCCGGTGCTTACTACTTTGAGTCTTCAAACTTGCTAACATTTACACCAGCTGTTAATAGTTTTTATTTTAACAATTCTCTCATTTTCGTTAGAAAAAAATCGGTACGTAAACAATTATTATAATATTTGTAAACCTGTATAACATTTTCAAATATTTTGTGAATGATGGGTCCTAATTCTAAAAAAAAAGTATTTTTCAGTTCTTAGAAAGTGTCACAAGATTTATCAGTGATGGTTTTTTCTTCCATCCTCATCTAAGAATGTTAGAAATAGTAACACCAAAAATTAATAGTTCTAACTACTTTTATTCATTCGGATATAAAGGATCCGTAACTGAAAACAATGGCCTTGGTGTTGCTCACGGCGAAGAGCTAATGTACCTTTTTAATTTATCATATGGTTCCACTCAAATATCAGATGTGAATTTTACGGCCACAGACTTATCAATCAGTAAAACAATGGTGGAAATGTGGACATCGTTTGCTATAGATGGGTGAGTGAATAGTAAATTATTATTTTTAATACTTCATTAATAATCATTTCTTCATAAGCACTGTTAAAATTATTTGTGATTTTACAACACTTTGCAATACAAAATGTATTGTGAACTTACAATCGAGGTATTGTTAGGTGATATCAACATATTTTTTAAGTAATTACTTGAAATTATACATCATAAAGTATAAAATCATATTTTGCTTTGGTAATAAACTTTCATTACTGTATTGGAAGTTCACAAGATAAATTTTTTATATATAAAATATAATATTTGTGTATATTTTACATCAGCTTTCTTTTTGTTAATAATAATTTAGGAGAAACTATGCAAGAATCGATCACTTTTAAGAGTAGGTAATTTGAATTTATTGGAATTTGTTCTCAAAACTTTAATCACAATATTTTGAACAATATTTAACACAACTTTAAGACATTTTATTGAGATATGAAAAGTAACAAATATGAGGAATAAAAAAAATTGATTTAAGCATTAAAATTAACGAAATGATTTTCATATCAAAATGTTAAACACTTGAGGGATGAAAAGGCAAAAGGACGTAGCTGAGAACATTGTGTGAAATCGAAATCGCAATTTAAAAAAATAAAATAAAATTCACGGTGTCAGACTGCGACAGACAATTTTTCACTTTCAGGTAGTGATAAATAATAAAATTAACCTTTTTTATTGTTGAATCATGAAGATATTGAAATATATCACTTTTGAGAATATCATAAAAAATATTTGGATCACAAACGTCTTCATTTTTAATGGTTATGAAAATGTAATTTTTAGGTGTTGCTACCATAAAAAATACGATTTTGAACAAATCCTTTTAACACGATGTGTTTTTCAGTTTTTGAGAATATTCTAGCGAACAACCTCATTTTCGAAAAATTGTCAGTTACCTCCTTTTACCTTTTCAACATTCAATTATGCTTTCGTCTCTAATTTTTCTACCAGGAGCGATGACCTATTCGGAAATCGAGATAGATTAGGAAACATACCTCAAGATTGTTTCTTAAAAACATTGAAAGCAACCAAATAATGGATTTCGTCGACAGTTTTTGAACAGAAATAGTTAAATGAATAATTAAGTCTTTCGGTAGCATGTAATTCCCTATCTTCATAAATAGCATTTTTCTCGAATTTCTACTCACCCGGGTGAAAATATTTGGTCTTGATTTTGTCTTGAATGTCTTCAATATGTCTTCAAGGCCATGATATCTGGTTCCGTCTCACTAGCTAGACATTGGAGATATACAGACTTCTCTTGCATTTATGGCTGTAGCTGTGCCAAGACAATACCAGGTAGACTTATCTTAAGACAAGAAGTGTAAGTCTTAATAAATATACCGAATTGCTCTTGAAGAAAATTATATTACCAATTTGTGGCTTTAACATTTGCCAGGGTCAAAATTACAAGAGTTTTCGTTTGTTAATTTTATTGTTCATTATACTCTGAACTGTATAAACTATGGACCGCACCGGCGCGGCAGGCCCTGCCATTTCCAGGAATCAGGTAGCTAAGTTCGGACCAAACAGTGGCCATCTGCTGAGGATAAAAATTTTACAACAGATAAAACTTGTAATTTTGTTATAACTAATTTTTAAATAAGAAATTCAGAATCTGTCTGTCTCAACAACTGCAGGTATACACAAATTTTCCATAAAAACATTAAAACTGTCATTTTCTAGAAGTATTTAGTGAACTGTTGGAGATAGGAAAAATGGACAACATTTTTGGATTCGCCATCCAAAGAACATAATTATTGCAGATAAATAACCTTATTGATACATAAAAAATAAATACCATGAAGATAAGTAATATAAAAATTTATAAAGTTTAAAGCGGATTAGTGAAGACCCTCAGAGGCCATGGTCTCAAGAGATGAATTTTTGTCTTTAAGTCGAAAATATTCATCTCAAGACATCAAAAATAGTCTGGTTCCGTCTCACGGGCTAGACATACAGAATAACTTGAAATGGTCTTGGATTGGTCTTTAACTAAAGCAAAATCAAGACAAAATATTTGTACCCGGGCATGACCAAATTCTATTAAATTTTATTGAAAAATTCTAGGAAACCAACATCAAAAGAATTGAATGATCCTAATATCTGGCTGCCCTATACTACAGAAAACGCTGTTCATCTCCAAATTGGTAATATTGCCAATAATAGAGATCCTACTGTGATACTGTCTAATACATTCTACACGGGCCGCATGAACTTTTGGAAAAAACATGCTCCCATATTATAACTATACATAAATATCCCGAGTTGCAAGTTGTATTATTAATGCCGATAAGTGTGCAAGTAAAAACTATCCTGTACATGAAAAAGTTATCATTGGAAATTAAAGAAACAATGAATTAATTGTTTTAATTAGAGGAAAATAATTATCCATCTTCATGTAAACTTCAAAGATCGTTTATGGTTAGAGGAGCACGTCTATGGAATAGAATACCACTAATTATCAGGGAAGCGCCCTCTTATTATCATTTCAAAATCGAATTTTTTAAGTATTTATTCAATGATTCAAATAATTTACTCGAAATTACCCATTGGCCATAAAATTTAGTATTATGTTGACCTCTTACTACTAATGTAGTTTCTGATCTTATTTAACACATATCGTATAATTATAACACTACTATGTACTTCAACCTATAAAATTTTGATTCTAACGGCCTATGTTTAATATTAATTGATAGTATTAATTTACTGTTAAATGCACATAGCCAGTTACTGTGCCACGATCCTAGTTTTAGGAATATTACCATGTATATTATGTTTCTTAGAGGGCTACTCAGCCCTAGGGACTTTTTCAATAAATTACAAATTACAATTACAAAGGAATAAGTACTACGTGAGGTAGAAGGCAAGCCGCAAACGATAAGCCGACGGCGGGTACTGCAAATGTTACAAGAGTTATAACTGCCTACTGTGTCTAAATGTTTATATAAGGGGGGAGGGAGAGAGTCACGGGTCACAATGATCTGAAAATTATGTTGAGCTCAAGTTTAAAATATATTAAATTTGGAAAGATATTAAGGTTTCACGATTGGGGCAAAGTTGTCCAAAAATAATAGTTGATGATTGCTTGGATGGGGAACGTACTATAAATTTGATGGAAATATGATATTATATATCGACGCCTGAGTGGAATAAGGTGTTTGTTTCGAATCTGCTTGCAGAAGGTGCTGGTTCGTAGTTTGTTCAGAGAAGAAGTTCGTCCCGAGTTTTGGTTCGGAACTTGCTCCAAAACGGCGTCCATTCGTCAAAGTATTTTATTCTTGAAATTTTGTAGTGGTACCACTGACGCAGTGATCGAACTTTTCTAAAGTACATTTTCCATTTTTTTAATTTAAGCTTTCAATTTAGACTGTATTATGAATTAATTGAAGACATGAGAATGACAACTCCGCCCTCCAAATGAAAATAGCCGTAACTGCAGTTCAGATAAGTCATCTGTTACTTTTATGAATCTTTAAAATGGGATTCAAACAGCCCTAATTCTCGTAGATTTTATGTACGTCCATTACGTATATTATATTACAAAATAGATATTCAATAAACACCATCAGAATCAAGGACATTTGAATTTAATTTAAAAGATTCGTAAAAGTGACAGATGACTTATCCGAAATGCAGTTACGGATATTTTTAATTTTTGGGGACAGAACTGCATAAGGACCATATGGAGTTGGCACCTCAAATATGTTATTTTAAATGTAACAAAGTGCCAACTTCCTATGGTCCTTATACAGTTGTCATTCCCATGTCTTCAATTAATTCATAATATAGTGATGTCAAAATAAATGTAAAGAATGGTGTATTATCTTAGTTTTATATAATTATGCAAAATACTATGAATTAAAAGCTTAAATAAAAAAAGGAATATTTACTTTAGAAAAGTTCGATCCCCTGCGCCCGCCGTACCACTACAAAATTTCAAGAATAAAATACTGCGGCTAAAGAACGCCTTTTTTGAACAAGTTCCGAACCAACACCTTTTTCGAGCAGATTCTGAACCAACACCTTCTTCAAACGAACTTCGAACCAACACCTTTTTCGAGCAGATTCGAAACGAACACCTTCTTCAAACAAACTTCGAAACAACAACTTTTTCGAACAGATTCGGAACGAAAACCTTCTTCGAACAAACTACGAACCATCACCTTCTGCAAGCAGATTCGGAACGTCAGTTTCCCATTAGGCCCCCCAAACTGCAATGCATTTGACCGTGACAAAGTTTCATATAGATAGTTCAATTCTGCATTGCTCATTCTGCGAAGCGCGAGATGCGACAGACGCGCGCCCTACACGGAGAAAAATAGATATTAAAACAAAATATCTAGTTATTACCGGGTAATATCTCAGCGATTTAACTATGGGACATAAATCTAGATATTGAAGCAGAGCATCCGTAGATATTAAAAAGAAGATTTTAACTGACAATATCCAAGATATTAAAGAACAGAATCTAAGATAATGAAAAAATATTTTTTCAATGTTCAAAAATTACCTGTAAAGCATGCCAATTTCTATAAAATCCGTTCGAAGTTTACATCATAGTCCGCTTTATATTGTTTCCGATCCTCGAGCATTCGCCTTTTTTGCTAATTATTCAATTTTCGTGAAGAGCAGACACCACGCTGTTCAAAGCTGACAAATAACTGTCGCCTAACACAGAGTCCTTATTTTCTTGAAAAAATGATGATATAATATCGAAAAACAACTTATATATTTCCCACCAAAACGTTTAGCACAATATGTATCCGAAAAACCACAACATACACGACGAATGCTCGAGATTTGGACATAGTGGGATTAAAATCTTTTGTCGCCACGCCACACGTCAACGACATTGCTCCGATAAAATTTCACTTTTTTAATATCTTAGATATTGACGGTTAATATCGCGCAGTTTATACTTGCAATATAAGCAGATATTGCCCTTCAATATCTTGTATATTAAGTAGAAGATATTAGATATTATGCCGTAATATATATATATATATTATGGTTGAATATCAAGATTTTTATTATCTACTTTTCAATATCTATTTTTCTCTGTGTAGGCGCGCTTAAACTTGCTAACCGCGCGCCTAACGCTTGACGAGAGTGTGCCCGCGTGGCGGGAAGATTTTTGTTTTCATGGTCATTCATAGTTCATACACTAAGCCGTTTTGCAGTGTTGAACAAATGTCAAATTTAAACTGTATTTATTTAAAATAAATAAAAGATACAATTATTGTCACTTGTCTGAAACGGCCAATGGATTATATGGATAAACGTCCTGGAATGAAAACAGCCAACTAAAGACTAAAGAAATCTCTCGCGCGCTGTCACTTGGCGGTGATGAAAAACTGAATTGATAAATCCTAATATTCACTATAAATGAAAATATTCAACATAATACTATTGATTTTATAATATGTTATTCAATTTATAATAATTTTACTATTGATTTGTTACGATACAGATTTATAATTTGTACTTATAGAGGAGCGACGGAGAATGCGGCGCAAATAAAGGAAAATGCACGATTCAAATTCAAATATAAATTAAAATATTGTGATGAAATATATTTTGTTTAGGCCAATATCTTACCAATGCTCTATCCATGGAGATCATTTAATTGAAGTTGATTGAAAAAGTTAATTAATGTGTTTTCCAAAAAGTGCATCTGCGCCAAGTTGTCCTACCTTGTTCGGTAATGTGGCGCGTATCGATTTCAATTCATAATTATTGAATAAAAAACAAATTATGAAGAAAAATTAGTAAAATATAATACAAATAAGATAAATATATTTACGTTTAATAATATTAACATATTTGAGGGATTATGTCTGCCGAAATTTCAAGAAATTTTTTTTTTTTTTTTTGACAGTGCAGAATGTCTCACAATAATTTGAGGGTTATGTCTGCTGAAACGTCAAGAACAAAAAATTTTGTTAACAGTGCAGAATGACTCACCAATATGAAAAATAACATAATGAAGGATATATTTAAATAATTATCGATGGGGAAACTTTTTAAACGATTCTCCATATTAAAGTATAATATTAAGACAAGGTACAACCCGAATGCGCCATATATAAGTCGCATGTGAATACACTGAGAAAAATGGATTATACGAACTGGATAATAGAATTGAAGAATAATATACCGTATAGAAAAGTATATTAGCCCGTATAACCTATAATATTTTTCTAATATATGAAGATGTTACCAAATATAATCTCTAGATGTTAAATTCTTATAATCTTCAGGCATTAAATTGTAACATCTCAGATTTTTAAATATCCAGGCGTCTGTGTAGTCTCAGATGGTACATCGCATCGCGGCACGTGTCATATGCATTCGTTCGCATTAAAACAAGTAATAATTAAGTTATAAAATGATTATTAGTGTTAAATCACACGTGATTTAGATTTATAAAATGGATAAGTTTATATTTCTTTTCATCACACATCACTGCCACTTGTAAAAGTGCAGAAACTTAGCCTCCTTTACTTTCGTTTTTTGTAGTCGCATGATAGCCACTTTCCTGCTAATTGTGCGTTTAAAAAATTGAAATTTGTTCCCAGTTCTACTTCCGAGCTCGTCTATCAAAATTTTGTATAAGTTTATAGATACGTTTGCAAAAATTATTATATATATTTGAGGTTATATAATGTATTAGGATTCTAATATGGATATTAGATTTTAAAATCTTGGATTATAGATTTTATTATCTCAGATTATAAAGTTTAATAATCCAAGATATTATCCTGTAAGATCTATTTCTTAATATCTATAGATTGTAGTTCTAATAATCTGGATCGCTGTCCCATAGTTAATAGTCCAAGATTATATCCGGTAACATATTTTTTATTAGCGGGTATAATCCATTTTTCTCAGTGTGGTATTTAATAAAGATTTTTTACATACAAGTTTATCAATTTTACTCAAAATGTTAAACTTTACAGCATTCAAGAAACTCGGAACAGTATATTTCCAAAAAATTTTATAAGTTTACACGAAACTTCTGTAATTTTTTACTTGTTTTTAGCTACTCTGACAATACAAGCGAAAGAACCAAAACTTACTTTTCGTCATAGAAAATCAGGCAATTAATTTAATTATCCCAATTTTTCAATAATGTGACGTTGAAAACATATATACATGTAATGAAACTACCTCCACAAGCAGAAAATGCGTTAATATTCGAAAACTCGAACGCGCTACATTAACCGCCCCGCCACATTCGCCGCCGCTCCCCTTTAACTGTATCTTCATATTACGATGCGGTTTCATAAGTACAAAGTATATAGCTATGTAAATATGAAATCAATAACAATAAATTAAATAAACTAAATAATACATTTAATAAAAAAAGTATATACAAAAAAGCATCCAGAGGCGACTGATGTCACCTCTAACGCACTCGGTCGCTGTGTAAGGACAACAGCGGTAACATATGAACTTTAACGACATCATGCTTCTAATTTTATGCCCACTACAACATCGGCGCAAGAGATTTCAAACATCGTATCTGGAAAAAATCATAGAATGGTCTGGCCATTTGAAGTAGTTCCCCTCTACACTTGGGGCTCTTCGGCATATAGCCTCTTTTTTCTTCTTTGCTGGTAATCATCAATAATTACGATTCCTGATGTGACAAGAAATCGCGATTTTAAAAATAAATGAAAAGTACCCTGGAACCTGAAATTCTGACATCTGAGTTTATGACCTTCCTAGAACTGATATCCCCGCAGTTTCTTGGTGAGAGAGGAGCCCGCGGGCTCGAGAGAGGCTTGCTAGATAGGCCGTGTGTTACCACCAGAAGCGTCGGTACTCACGCGCGTCTGTTGCGTAATATTATGTACTCCAGTTAGAAATGGTTCACATGGCCCTGACTATTTACGTGTGGATCCCCTGGACTTACGGCCAAGACCACTGCAAGCAATGCCCGAAACCGTTCATAATTTTGGGTTCCAGTGTATATATTTCTTAAATAAAATATATTTTTATTTCAACTGCACTGGGATTTTCAGCCACGATTTCAATTCTGCTATTCTATAATAGAGGACGCGTTTGTGAAATACCTGAGTGAAAAATAGCATTATCTGTACAATTTCCAAAATAAATTTATAATTTAATTCACTGTGGTTACGAAAAGTAGTATATGCAGCCACCCCGTTTCAAATGAAACATTCATACTAAGTCAGGGCATTTCCATGCGTGATGCACGGCCGTTTGTACGTCACTTTCTACTGTAATTCATCTCCTATAGGGTCCTTGTACGTTTTCGAAATAATTTCTTTATTACAAATTCTCATATATATTATTCAGACGATCCCGGAGCCTCCATATTTTTTATTTTTGATGACTGATACGTGTTTTTTGTATTAATAAAAGTACCGTGACGCACGGACGTTTTTAGGATATGGATTTGCACTCCGTGGTATTTTTGGTCAAAGTTCTGCGAATTGAAATGTTACAAAAATATTTAATATGCATAGGTAGATACTGCATGGCCCACAAAAACATATAACCATGAGGTTTTGATTTAAAAGTAATTAAAAACGAATTTACAGTTAATTTTCCCAGCGTGATGCACAAATACGAATCGTGACGCACACAAGGTGTGCGATTCCTTAATGGAAATGTGTTTGTTACTAAAACTGCTTTAATAAATGATAAATTTAGAAAAGGTTATTGACTTTTATACATGCCAAAGTAAAAGAGAGTTATATCAAAAGTAGTAGGTTTTAATAATTATTACAAGGTAAAAAGATCTTGGATTTTGCGAATCCAAGATTTATTGCAGTCTTCTTGGTTGTCTGAGTAAAAAAATTTTGGTATGGGATTGATCTAGGAAAACATCTGGGAAATCTTATTGGTATATGCATATTCTGCTAAAGTATATCTGTGAAGTACAGTATGTTATATACTATAAGTAAATATTCGCTGTCAAGAATTACCTCCTATTCTTTAGGGTAGGAAAATTTCTGGATCAGAAAAAGTTCCTTTGAAAAATGAAATTAAAAGATCAATCCTAATATTTCCAATATTCCTTATTGAAGAGCATATGTAAATGTGAGTCTCATACTTCAAAATGTATAACTGTATAGTTTTTTAGATTTCTCAAAAATTATTAAAAAAAAACTAAATAAAAAAAACTATTTTTAATAAAATCATCAAATGTTCTACAACAATAGTCATTTTTACCGATAATTCATTTCTCTAACTTAAAAGGTGATTCCGATCAGGATTAGTGAAAAACCTAACGTTTTCTGTGAAAAAGTTGGACGATGTGGATACTTGTTTATAAAATTTCTCAAAAATAATAATAAAAATTGTAAACATGAATACGTGTTTGATAATTTCTTCGTGAAACTCATAATAATTATTCAATCCTAAACGTTCGCGACCTTGCATCTCTACGCCTTTGGCGCGGTAGCCAGAGTGGGTTGTGACAAGTTTTTCTGGTGCGCCTCCACTTGTAGTAGCTCCAAACAGCGTCGCGTAAAGCGCGTGCGTAAACAAAGGCCCAATTTTCAACTTGCTCAGTCCATCCGAATCAAAACAAAAAATGATTCGAACTGTGCGCTTTGAAAGTCTTCCGAATCGACTTTCGACGCATTCAGTTCGAATAGAAAAAAAACCGATTCAAATTCGGAAATTCAAAAGACTTTTGAATCGACTTTCGACACGTTCAGTAAGTTCGAAAGAAGTTCGATATGAACTGGGCAGTTCGAAAAAATTTTTTATTGGAATTTCGTTTCGAACTGGGCAGTTCGAAAGTCGTTTGAATAGAATTTCAGTTTCAACGCGTGTTTCTCGTCGTGTCAATAATATGAAACGGACTGTACACAGTGTAGTGTGTACTACGGTGGTTGAAATTTATACTTGTAAAAATTCGACTTTTGATTTTTGTTGATCGACCCCCCCCCCCACCTTTTTTTCGTTTTCCGGAAGAAGAAATTCCTTATTTTTTTTTCAACGTTAACCTGTGCCCTCGGGCTTCCGAAATAACCATGGGGTTTTAAATGGAAAAAGCTGGGTTCTCGAAAAAATCGAATAAAGAAGTACTTCTTATGAACTTTTTGTGAATTAAAGTACAGTCACCTCTAAAGAAATGTTCAAGGAATTTTTTTCACACAATAAGTTTCAATTTTTACCCCCTAAAAACCATTATATTGTGCTCGGAAAATGCTCAAAGAAATGCAAAATAGCAATTTTCTAGCAAAGTAATGCTAAAGACGGTATTTTTTTGAGTTTTTTCAACAGTAATTATTTTTAATCGATAAGTGAAGATTTTGAAAGTTCAAAAAATATTGAGAGTGCAGTAATTAAATTTCATTATTAACATTTTATTTAGTTATACTGAAAGCTTCTCTCTCCCTTTTTATATTTCTATAAAATAACCCGCGTTCTCATTTCAAGGTTTAATATTGATGAGAATGGGTTGCACAATGTAGACTGTGTACAGCGAATTTTATATTACTGACACGACAATAAATAAATATGTATGTATAGTCAGTTCGAGTCTAAATTCGAATGGAAGAACTGAGAGCTTCGAATTATGATTCGGAAGACTTTCGAACTTCCCAGTTCAAATAGAATTTCTTTCGAAGTGACTGAACCCGTCGAAAATCAATTCCAAAGACTTTCGAATTACCGAATTCGAATCGGTTTTGTTTCCATTGGAACTGAGGGCTTCGAAACTCGATTAGAAAGACTTTCGAATTGCCGAATTCAAATCGGTTTTCTTTCGGTTAGGTCTGAGCACGTCAAAAGTCAATTGCAAAGACTTTAGAATTGCCGAATTCGAATTGTTTTTGTTTCGATTCTGACGAGCAGCTCGAAAGACGATTCGAATGAATTTCGAATTGCTCAATTCGAATCTGATTTTTTCCGAATTGAACTCAGATCCGTCGGTTCCCCAAAAAAACGACACAATTCGAACAATTCGCAGGTCTAAATGTCTTTATTTACTTATTCATGCTCACTTTACGATTTCAGTATCGATGGAATAATCGAGAATACCGGAACTAATGCACAACAGTCCTTTATGGCGTCTCACAATCTAAAATACACCAAAAAGTAACAACTTTTCAACAACCGGCCTCGCACTCACTTTAGAGATCAAAAATAGTGTAAATAGTGATACAAATTTAAAAAAATAGTGTTAAAATCGTGTCATAACATTTTTCAAGTATTAAAAAAAACTCCAATGTTTATATAAAATTTTATTCTTTAGTCTATAAATGATCAAAACTCCTATTCATTTATCGCAGGCATCATAGTGTTTCCCCTTCTGCTCATTTTTTTATTGGAATGCGAACTGAATTTATAGAATCTAATAAAAAATCCAACTATTTTTTGTTGAAAGTTTATCGTTTTCGGTTAAAAAGTCTACTAATTATTTTGTCGTTAAGAATTGACACTTTTTATTTTTATTTTACTTTTTTCATTTGTATTTTTAATTTTTAAAATCATAAGATTCAAAAATGCAACTGTATGGTTGAAAATTAGTCTTTTTGGTTAAAAATTCTACTACCTTGTTGAAAAATCCGTTGTTTTGTTTAAAGCTTATCTTTTTGGCTGGAGCACTCAGCATTTTGGACGACCCCTGATAAACCATTAAGAAAATGTTGTAGACAATTAGCGAAGAAGTTCAAAAATATTTTTCATGGAAAAGTGAGGGAATAGTCGCATTAGCAGACAACTGTGACAAACGAGTGTCTTTAGAATAATTGTTTTAGAAATTGTAGCAAAATAGTGTCAATAGAGTAGTGAGTCCGAGGCCTGCAACTTTCAGACATTCGGGGAAATTTAATTATAAAGAACTGACCTCGAAACGGTGGAAGCTGGCATACAGAACTTAATTAGTATCTTTTTGATGTTGTCATGCAGACTGCAGAGTCTTCTTGTCGAGGTACCAGGAGGTTTGGCCGTGTGCAGAAGTCGTTGAGCAGTTGGTCAAATTTGTGTGGTAATGAACTGATGAGACACTAAGCGAATTTCTTCAACTGGTCACGTTGTAAACTCGAGAATGTGATTCACTCACTGGAGATCTGGCGTACAAACTAAAAAGATACATAAGTCCAATTTCACTCGAACTGAGAAAATCGAGAAAAACTGTTTGCCCAAAGAACTCTAATGCCGAATAAAATTTTGAATAATCTAGATACACTATTTGGGTGAAAATAATGTGCTTTTTAATATTTTGCAATACAAAATTGATTTTTCAAACAATTTCTATTAGAAAATCTGCCGTCAAAACTAAAAAGATACATGACATTTCTATGAAAAATTAGTTCTTGGTATCGTTGGATTCTTAAGAGAAAGCTGCGTCCAACTGTGTTAATAAAAAGTATTAATTGTTAATATTTATTGCAAAAAACGATTGTTCATAAATGAGGAAAGTCGAAAAAATAAAAAAATACAATCTAAAAAGATACGCAAAACACTTTGCGTGTCTCAAAATTTGTACAAGGCATATAATTCGTCATCAACATACGAATAAAAAAGAACCTAAAGAACTTTCTGTTTTTTTTTGCCTTGTAAAAGTGTCCGAGTGTGGAGCGAAGTTACAAACGAAAAGAATCGCTTGCCCTTACATATGTTTTAGACTTGTGAAATAGCTTTTTGTTATGACAATGAATTTTTTTTTTTTAATAATTAGTTTTTGATAATATTAGTAACTACCGATATAATAAACGTTTTTCGATTTTCTGGTGACCTCATTGTAAATATAATTTTTTATGCAATTCTAATAATTAAAGTAGAATTGAAGTGTACAATTGTAAGTACGTTATAATTATAAAATGATCTACCATTTTCAAAACGAGAAATAAAATGTTTTTACCGGTTCGTCATCCGTATAAATATAGCTTATGATTATAGACACCTCAATTTTCGGATAGGTTTTATTATTCTTATGTCATGTACTCATGCAAATTACGATTTCAAGTTTCGCTTATCTTGAAAGCATATCAGTCTTAGGCCCATCAAGCTAGCACCTGCACAATCGAAATTCCCAAATTTTTTTGTATCAGAATTTTGGGCTGTTTTGCCGATTTTTGGGCTCTACTACTTTTTTTGAAAATTCAAATTTGGAGTGGAGGTGCTGGCTTGGCTCAAGCCAGCACCTCCCCTACATAAAAATTTTAAAAATCAAAGAGGACAGAATTTTGGGCCTTTTTTTGGGCTCTTGAATGCACCAACAAACAATTCCCAAAAACTACCCCTACCGAAAATAAAACTACCCCCTATGTAAAAACTCAAACTAGGAAGAAACAAAGTACACCCAATTTTTTGGCTTATTTTGAGCTCTCGAATGCACGAAAAAAAATCGAAAAACCACCCCCTATGTGTAAAAAAACACCCTCTTGCCAAAAATAAAATCTGCAAAAAAATAAGGTGCATCATAATTTTGGACTTATACTTTTGGGCTCCTGCAAAATACCAACTTCGATTTTTGGGCTAAAACCCTTTAAGTTAAAAAACAAACTCCTTTGTACCATGCAGATATGACTTTCTCAAAAAATAATATTTTTTTTTTAATTTTACTGTGTCAATGGGGTCTCTGATGTTGAGGCTCTTTAAAAATACCAACGCCGATTTTTGGGCTCCAACTCTTAACGTTAAATAACAACCCCTTTATACCACGCAGAATATAACTTTGTCAACAAATAATCTTTTTTAGAATATTACTGTGTAAATAGAGTCTCTAATTTTTGGGCTCCTCAAAAATTCCAACACCGAATTTTGGGCTCCTATCGTTAACGTTAAAAAGCAACCCCTTGATACCACGCAGATGTGACTTTGTCAAAGAATTATCTTGTTTAGAAATTTACTTTGTAAATGAAGTTTCTGATGTTTGGGACTCGGAATTTTATAGGGTGAATAAAGTCTCTGATTTTTGGGCTCCTTGAAAATTCAAATTCGAATTCATAGATAGGTGTTTGATTTTTTAGATGTAGAAGTGGTTTTTGCAACAAAAAAATCAAGCATTCGTGAGCCCAAGAAAAGCTCAACACTACTTTCTATTTTGTTTTTTCCATGTTTGAGTTTTTACTTAGGGGGTGGTTTTTTAGTAGATAGTGGAGGTTTTTGACAATTCTGTTTGGTGCATTCGACAGCCCAATATAAGCCCAAAATTATGATGCACTTTGTTATTTGCAGATTTTCTTTTTGACAAGAGGGTGTTTTTTTTGCACATAGGGGTTGGTTTTTTGAATTTTTGTTTGTGCATTTGAGAGTCCAAAATAAGCCCAAAATTGTGATGTACTTTGTTTCTTCCTAGTTTGAGTTTTTACATAGGGGTTAGTTTTATTTTCGGCACGGGTAGTTTTTGGAAATTGGTTGTTGGCGCGTTCAAGAGCCCAAAAAAAGCCCAAAATTCTGTCCTCTTCGATTTTTAATTTTTTCAAATTTTTATGTAGGGGAGGTGCTGGCTTGAGTCAAGCCAGCACCTCCACTCCAAATTTGAATTTTCAAAAAAAGTAGTGGAGCCCAAAAATCGGCAATACAGCCCAAAAAAAGCCCAAAATTCTGATACAAAAAAATTTGGGAATTTCGATTACGGAGGTGCTAGCTTGATGGACCTAAGACTTATATGCTTTCAAGATAAGCGAAACTTGAAACCGTAATTTGCATATGAGTACGTGATATAAGAATAATAAAACCTATCCGAAAATTGAGGTGTATATAATCATAAGGTATATTTATACGGATGACGAACCAGTAAAAACATTTCATATATCATTTCGAAAATTGTAGATAATTTTGTAATCATAACGTACTTAAAATTCTGCCGCCCAAAAGGTAAAAAGATACGTAAGTGACTTTCGGGTTAGGGTTATTCTCTTAAACCTGGCAATGGAAAAATCGACCTAAACGACAATGTCACTTATGTATCTCTTTACTTTGAACAGTAGAATTGTACGCTTCAATTGTACTTTAATTATTAGAATTGCATAAAAAATTATATTTACAATGAGGTCACCAGAAAATCGAAAAACGTTTATTATATCGGGAGTCACAAATATTATCGAAAACTAATTATTAAAAAAAATTAAAAATTCACTGTAATAACAAAAAGCTATTTGTGCACTTATTTTATTATAATAAATGTTCGAACGTTATCAAATTTGAAAATCTGTCTACTTTTATTGTTAGAACTCCTTCTTCACTTCTAATATAATAATATCATCATATATTATAATAAAATAATTAAAAACAAAATAAGATAAAAAAAACAAATTCCAAAATTCAATACTCGTAAACGCAATTAAAAACTTATGCGACTGTTAGTTGAAAAATATTAAAATACGTTGAATCATTATAGGTAAATACATGTTTTTCAAATAAAATAAGAGTAAGATTAACATAATTAACAAGATAATTAAAGCAAGTATAATGCAACTTAATTATTCCAGAAGTAATTATTTTGTGAATAATTCAGTTCTTATTTTATTTTCATCTAAGAGTTAACATACATATAGAAGAGAAGTATAAAAGTTTGGGAAGGCTATGTAGCGCGCGCTTTCTTGCTCTAGTTTTAGTAAAAACTGTGTAATTGTTGCCAATTACAGAAAAAAAAAACTTTTCAACTTTATTTTGTAAATTTTTAAACATTTTTCAATAGTAAAAAAATTCAACACCAACTGTCGGCAATGAAGTTACCAGTAACCCACCGCCTCCATCGCCCTCCACCTTGCAGAATTGAGTCTGTCAAATCATGTGTATTGCCGAATTGGGGTCAAATTTTGGTTAATATCACTCCGTTCAGTTTAATAATTAATATCGCTCGCCCAAACCGCACGAACGTATTTGGGCAACTTTATTTTTCATAATTATACTCTACTCATTGCCACTCTGAAGAACTCATAATTTCCCTTCATTTCATAAAATAAACTCGGGCGAATAGAGACTAATGCATTGCAGAATTGAATTTAAAGGTACAATTCGATCATGGCAGCAAATCGAATACACTAAACCTAACCTGAATTCGTTTTCGCGTTATATCTATTCAACTTTTTTTACTGGGAAGGTGTTCGTTTCGAATCAGCTCAAAAAATCGGCTGAAATTGTGTAGTGGCACTACTGACGCAGGGGATTGAACATTTCTAAAGTACATTTTCCTTTTTTTATTCAAGCATTTAATTCATACTATTTTGCATACTTATATAAAACTAAGATAATACAACACCATTTTTTACATTTATTTTGAAATCACTATATTATGAATTAATTGAAGGCATGATAATGACAACTCTGCCCTCCAAATTAAAATAGCCGTCACTTCTATGAGTATTTAAAATAAGATTCAAATAACCCTAATTCTCGTAGTTTTTATGGACATCCATTATGTATATCGTATTACAAAATAGATATAGAATAAATACCATCAGAATCAAGGACATTTGAATCTAATTTGAGAGATTCGTAAAAGTGACAGATGACTTATCCGAACTGCAGTTACGGCTATTTTCATTTGGAGGGCAGTACTGCATAAGGATCATTACAGAGGGTCCAGAGACAGTGTGGCAACCTACTGTCATTCTTTCTGATTGGCTCAGTTTTCTCATAGATATTTTGGTATATATAGATATACTACACCAGGGGCGGCGCAGCCAGCATGGATGCCATGGAGAACTCCAGACATGTAAATCTTCAACCATGGAAATTCCATACATGGAAAACTGGACGGAAAGATAAAAAAATTTACTTTTGCTTCAAAAATATATCCCTTGTTTGGGTTCTGCACTGTTCGTTTTCGAGTTCTCTTTTCGGCAATGGTATCGGTGATATTGTTCTTGAGTTGTCGCTCAACAGGGGCTCCACGCCGAGCCCGTCAGTCTGGGCACGGGATTTCCCCCTATGATTATGGTTATTTCCACTCATTTCGGCCACTTTGACAATATACCTGTGTTACGAGTAGAAACACAATAATTGGCACAAAACTCTGGCCTAATTATTAGGCCAGAGTTCTCAGTTTTAGATTGCATTTTGCACTGAGAACATCTCTTTTAAAATCAAAATGATTAACCCTCCTCTCTTCAATTTTTTATAAACTTGCACAACTTATAAAAAGAAAAAAACATCTCTGATATTTTGCTAAAAAAAGATGTTCAAATTTTCATTTTTGATTTTTTTTTATATTTTCAAATATCACTCTTGACGTCTTAATTTTTTTGTTGAACTGTCTACCGTTACGGAATTTTCTTTAAGATTCCAGTTCGTTCAGGACTAACGCTACGGAAAATTTCCTGAAACTGGCCCCCTAGCTCTTCACTTCACCGGTTATTTTTACGGAAAATTCCGTAATACTAGTCAGAACCTTTTTTTCCAAAATTTTCAAAATTCAATTTCTCAAAATAACCTGATTAATTTTTTTATTCAAATATTCTTTTTTATTCTACTTAAAATTCTACTAAAGAATAGTTAGGAATAGTCAGAAAAATCAGGAATTCTGGCGATTTCTGACGAGAAACTTTTCGATTGTCAACATTTCAAATTTGCAGGTATAATTTCTTCTAATTTTCTTCCATCGATAAAAGAAGGAAATAGCAATACCGCTAATAGCATTAGCTCTTTTAATGTTAGCGAGAATAATAATTGTGATATAGAAAATAAGAATAAAATCTTAACCACTACTCAAAAGAAGAAGAGAACTGACTGCGATACCGAAACCCGTAAGTTTAATAAGTTTGAGAAGAATATATTGGTTCTTATATTGGGTTAATTCCAGAATAAATAGGCTGGATTTTGTATTTTTCGGAAGGAAATTTTTTTTTTCAATTTGATTTTCAAAACCTTGCCTTTTTGCAATTTTCGAGGTTTTAAGTTTTTCTTGTTTCGGTTTGTCAAGTTTTTTTCACTTTTACAAAGCCGACGAGATAAATGAAGAAAGAATAAAAAATAGTTTACTGTTATTTTTTTATTTCAAATCAGTGAAATGTTATTTTATTGGGCATAACGATATAATACATCAAAAACGGCCAAGCTGGTTACTTTTCCTTCGTTTTTGCGCGAAAAAACTAAGACTCAGTTCGTCTCAAATATTTATTACCTATCACTCCTGAAAACTTTAACGGAAAAAAATGTAGCTGCATACACTGAGAAAAAGATCTGTTTGAATCAAATATATTATGTTTGAAT
>CAKNYM010047785.1:187937-206890 GCA_932195095.1 Andricus curvator
CAAACAAATCTTTTTGTTTGAATCAAAAAAATCGTTTTCTCAGTGTATTTTGAGAAAATGATAATACATATTCGCCAAGATTGTTTCGGATAAATTAGATTTAAATAAAATTATAAACGCATTTATTTGTAGGAATGATGTACGAAGAACCATCTCTTTAAAATAAACAAAAACTAAAAAAATAGAATCCCCCCTCCCACTTTCGCCCCTTTTACGAACTCCAAACTCCAGACATGCAAAATATGGGCTGAACCGACCCTGCACTACACTATAGAAAAACCTGAACGTAAAATGGTGGCATCTGTTCGCAAAATGGCGGCATCCGGCTAGGTTGCCACACTGTCTCTGGACCCTCTGTAAGGATCATATGAAGTGGACACCTCGAATATGTTATTTTAAATGTAACAAAGTGCTAATTTCATATGGTCCTTATGTAGTTGTCATTCTCATATCTTTAATTAATTCATAATATAGTGATTTCAAAATAAATGCGAAAATCGGTGTTGTATTATCTTAGTTTTATATAATTATGTAAAATAGTATGAATTAAAAGCTTAAATAAAAAAAGGAATATTTACTTTAGAAAAAGTCGACTGCGTCAGCGGTACCACTACAAAATTTCAAGAATAAAATACTTCGGCGAACAAACGCCTCTTTCGAACAAGTTTCGAACCTACACCTTTTTCGACCAGATTCGGAACGAACACCTTCTTCAAACAAACTTCAAACCAACATTTTTTTTAGCAGATGCGGAACGAACACCTTCTTCGAACAGTATTTCAAGTACATTATATCACAGTGTGGTTTTGAGTTGAACCTTTCTAGCTTCCGCAGTGTACTGAATATACTTTGAACGATGATCTGCAGATTTTACTAATTACTTTTTAATTTAAGGGAAACTAGGAAAATATATGCGTACCATAGAACATATACATACAGAGTTTAATTATTAGTGCTTTCTCTGAGTCAATTTCATCATATGATCTCAACAGAAAGTTATTTTTTTATTTATTTGACGTTTTGTAATTTGTATTTAATTAAGGTTTAATGCGTTGATAAATTTCGCATAATTGATTCAATGAAGTCACAACAAAGAGTTTATTACAAGTAGGTACTTGAGATAGTGATGCATGTCGATCATTTTTGGACAAACTCGAGATTTGCTTAAAACATAGTTAGATGGAACTGAAATGTAATGGAGATCAAGAATTTGTAATGAAAAAAGTCGATCGAGACGAGACGATCATCTCGACTTGAGTGATCGTTCGTCTCGATGTGATGAGTATGGTGTTCAAGGTTTTAATTTAATCTGACGAGATTTCGGAAAAAATTTTAAATGATCGACATGCATCACTAACTTGAGAATACTTAAATATAGGTATATGTACACTATTAAAAATAGTATTAAATTTAAAATACCAATGTATATTAAAATTAATATCTCAAGCATATGAAATCCCTATTTAGGTACGTGTTTATTAAATTTCATATACAATCATGATAATCGCTCAGATAATTCCATTTTACACAAAATAAAAATAAGATTAGCAGTAATTTTCGATTTTTAATAATAAAACATGATACCTTCTTACAATTGGTCCAAAATAAAATTGGTTTTTAAGTCGAAAAGTTCAATTACGTAAATAAATGACAGACCTAACCTACAATCAACTTTACTTACATTAAATTTCTACCATTCAGGGCAAATTTTGGAAAGAGTTCCACTTCTACGTTGCACTTTAATCATAACAATCAATTCAATCGACGAATTCTAGATTCTTACTTCAATTGCGAATATTTGACAAGATTTAAAGAAATAAAAGCACTTTGAGTTTTCAAGCACGCTGCTATACCGACATGTATATTAAATTCAATATAAAGTGTACAGCTATTCATATTTTAATGTATATTAAATTTCAATTCCCGTGTATGCAAATGACTTCATATACATTTGTATAAATAACCTCATAAAGATACGCATTTTGAATGAAGTTAAATCACTTTCACCTAGACAAGATATCAAAAAAGCATTAAACCTACTATTATTCATGAATTCTTTTTCATGGAAAACATATAGTATTTAAAATACGTTTAGGTACGCTTTTTATCTCCCACACTAATTACAGATATATAAACACGAAGCACATAACATCAAAGAACAATGTCAAGTGGGAAAGCGTCAAATCTACACATAGGAAGAAAGCCGACAAGAAATTTTGGACATAGAGTATTTTGACAAAATCCTTCGTTCTGTGCGCGGCAAGAGTTTCAGTTATTTAATGAGACAAAAGTTTTAGATGCAGATATGAGAGGAAGTGGATGTGAAGTGAAATTATTTGAACGTATGTTGGCAAAAATACAGTGAAAGCTGTAATGAAGAATTGTAACAAAATGTGAATTTCATTGCAAATCTTTTGCCTCCAAATATGTCAGAGTCACTTTGGAACATAAAAGGCACTGTGGCTAGAAAAGGGTTTGAATGGAAGGGGTGCCGAATGGAAAGGCGAAGCGTAGACGTCCTTTCAAGGCATTCGTTTTGGGTTGTCAGTAACATTTGGTTATAATTCATTAGTCCAGCTTGTACTGAATTTTTTTTTAACATATCCCAAGTAGAAATGGACTAAGAGTTTTTAAACCGGGCAGTTCAGTGGCCCAGGAATAAATATCAAGGGCAATTTCATTATCAGGCCTGTAGAATATTACACTGTTAGAAAAATCTGTATTAAAATTAATACAAATGTATATGAAGTCCTTTGCATACACGGGAGTTGAAATTTAATATACATTAAAATATGAATAGCTGTACACTTTATATTAAATATAATATACAGCTAGCTATAGCAGCGTGCTTGAAAACTCAAAGTGCTTTTATTTCTTTAAATCTTATAAAATATTCGCAATTGAAGTAATAATCTAGAATTCGTCGATTGAATTGCTCTTTTTTATTGAAGTGCAACGTACATGTGGAACTCTTTCCAAAATTTGCCCTGAATGGTAGAAATTTAATGTAAGTAAAGTTGATTGTAGGTTAGGTCTGTCATTTATTTACGTAATTGAACTTTTCGACTTAAAAACCAATTTTATTTTTGACCAATTGTAAGAAGGTATCATGTTTTATTATTAAGAATCGAAAATTACTGCTAATCTTATTTTTATTTTGTGTAAAATGGAATTATCTAAGCGGTTATCATGAATGTATATGAAATTTTATAAACACGTACCTAAAAAGCGATTTCATATGGTTGAGATATTAATTTTAATATACATTAGTTTGGAATTTTAAATTTAATACTATTTTCAACAGTGTTTATTTGAGATACCTGGTGCAAAACCGAATGAACTAAGGTCATCCTGACGTGAATAAAGTAGTAAAAGTTTACATTTGTGTGAAAATTATTAATAATTCCTGAAAGATTATGTCATCGTTAACCTGGTGCCAAAACTGGATACTACTGGATACTACTGGATTGCTACTATCTTATTCAAATTCCTATTTTTGAAAGTCTTGACAATGCTCTAAACTACGTGAGTTGCTTGAGAAAGATTCCTGAGCAGATAAATGAAATGCCCTTAATATTTATTTCTGCGGGGCATCAAACTATAATTGCTGTCTCATTAAATTACAAATCTTTAAACGGAATCTTTTGCCACGCACTGAACCGAAAATGTTCTTGAAAATGTTGTGTAAAAAATCCTTGCTATTCATGAGAAACATGCATGTCATTCGTACAATCTGATGTTTTAACCAAATAAAAACAATAACAATATTAATTTAATGTAAAATATTTATTTAATTGCACAACAAGCACAGAGCCGTAACTGGGGTGGTATTGTCGGTTTTATAAATTTAGGTTTTACATAAAATTATTACAATGATCTATTCGAAACAATGCAATTTTTAAAATATTGGCACTAGCTTCGTGGAGGGTGTGGCGCTAAATTCAACACTCGCACAGATTTAAAAATATTTCTGTGTCACATATATTAGATAAGTGACTGTTTTTTCAGTTGGATCAACTAAAGCTTGAAGAAGTAGTAACCGCTACTTATCGACGCAGATTTGCATCAGCCTTATTGTGACAGTGTTAAAGATGAAGCTTGGGATAACTAATTATCAAATTTACTTTATGACGCTGCTCTTTATGTGCAGCGTTTTTTTGGTAAATGCAGAACCTTTAGTGGAAATCTCGCAAGGTATATTGAATGGCACAATTCAGACATCCAGAAATGGCAGAAAGTATTCGGCATTCCTGGGAATACCTTATGGAAAATCACCAACCGGAAATCTCAGGTAAATATATTTTTTCTTTCTATTCCCGTGAAATATTTTGGTTGGAATCATTGCAGAACGATCTATAAAATTTGGAATATTTTTTATAAATAGAATAATGTAGAAAACTGTTGTTCAAATAAAAAATAAAAGTTTTGTTTCAAAATTTAATAAATAAAAATTATTATTGACTAGATCACAGAATTTAATTTGACATAATTAAGAGACTCTTCTAATTATGCACGGGTTCCAGGCGCATTATCGGTATTATAATGATGCAAAGATTTCTAAAATAGAAATTTCTTGATTGAGTAACTTCACGCAGGTGCTCCAGTTGAAAACAATGAAAACAATATCTAACCTATTCGTTTAGACTCTATAAAGATTTAAATGATTAAAAATGTTTTTTTAACATTCAAATTTAAAGCTGTCTACAATAATGGATTTTTTTATTTCGAATTATTTAAGTTGGTATTTATCTTATTCAAAATCTTTCAACTTGAAATGCATTTATTTTGAAATAGTACAATTTTAAACGCTTCTAAATTAAATTTGTTAAAATTTAACTACTTCAATCTGAAATTGAAGCCTTGTCAGAGATATAGTTGGATAAAATATATATATATATATATATATATATATATATATATATATATATATATATATAACCCGTACCTCAAAGACTATCAAGTTTCTCATTAATTTAATATGGTAAAAAGGAAGATTTTGTTAATCTACGATTCAAACGCGATGATATGTTATAAATCATTCCACGCTTTAGTTTCTTGTTCAGAATTTTTCAAACAATAAGAGTAAATCATCTCTCTAAATTTGAATTAGTAAAATATAACTGATTGTCAGTTAAATTCTACTAATTGCTGTAGCTAGAATTGAGTCACTGACAATTAGTAGAATTGTATTGATTGGATTAGTAAAACGAAAATTACTAATTGAATCAGTTATATGTATGTATATACCTGCAGTAATATGACTAATTGCTCAGTTATAGTTGCACTCAGAGAAATGTCCTTTTGTGACAAAAGGATGTTTTTTGAAGTAAATGGAATTTCCTCTTAAATTTAAGGTTGAGAGGATTTTCATTTGTCTCAACAGGAATCCATTTCCAGCAAAAATTTTCCTTATGCGACTAACTTCACCTACTCTTGCAGCCAAATAATTCTGTTTGTGTAAAAAATATATTCAATTCATTCAAAACAAAACAGGCAAGAGGACAATGCTTTTGTTTCAAGACAACTTTTTCTCTGAGTGTGTATTGAAGAAATCAGTTAATTTTAAGAGGTTATCTTCCAAATATATTTGCGCACCATTTTTAAATGTGAAATTGTTTAAAGTTTAAAATTTGTTCCCACATGTAATAATTTCTTATTCATTTATTAAAATGAAAATTTCAAAGTACACTTTAATATTATAAATAATATTAGTGCATAAACAAAAGCTTAATTCAAAAATTGTTCCTCTATAAATTTATTCTAAGTCTATATTTGATTCACTGCAGTTACGGTATAACTGAATTACTTCAGTTACGGTATTTTTACTCTTAAAATTAGTAAACTCCTGAAAATAACTGATTCATCAATTAAAATAAGTGTACTGAATGAATTAGTAAAATTTCTACTTATTCAAATTTAGAGAGATTACTGTTAAAGTTGATTCACATTAAGGTACTCCTATGGATCCCCAAGGAACATCCCATAAGTGACAAATTTTCATTTTGTACATAATATTGACATTTATTAAGGCTTTTGAATTTTTATCATGGATCATTATTATTCGGGAATTTAAAAATACCCAGTAATTTTAGAACTAATTTTCAATTGTTTGAACAATTTTTTACTTTGATTAAACATTTGATTTTTTAGGTACTTTCATAATTATTTATATAATACGTATTTAAGTGTATACTTTACCTATAAAAAAAGAAGAATTTAAGACTAATATTAGAAAACAAAGTAGTACCTAAAAATATAACATAAAATCTGTCGAAAATGTGGTGAAATCAAATGTTTCTCCTGCCTTTTCTAGGTAAACTATATACTTTTAGAAATAGGTATTATATAAATAATTGTAAAATTATTCAAACAAAATATTTTACTGATCTCATTCTTTAAAAAGCTCATAACGTCTAGAAAATACATTAATTTCGCGATTTACCTCAAAAAATGAAATACTTAAACAAACTAAACTTGTTTAAACTTTTCGGGTACCTATGAGAGTGCCTTGAAAGCAGCCAAGTAAAGAAATTCCTTGCGCTCTGTCACACGGCGATGATGAAAAACTCAATTGATAAATCTTGATATTCATTCTAAATCAAAATATCCGACGTAATGCAGTTTCAAAGCAAAAATTATGTAGCTATATACATAAGAAATCAATAAAAATAAATTAAATGATACATTTAATAAAAATGTATATATAAAAAGCATCCAGAGGCACCTGATGTCACCTTTCACGAACTCGGCCGCTGTGTACGGAAAACAGCGGTAAAAGATGAACTTTATATTACATCATGCTCCTAATTGTATGCCTACTACAACATCGTCGCAAGAGATTTCAAAGATAGTATTAATTTGATTCGTAACATCGTTAACTCATTAGACACTTGACTTCGTCCGTGGCTGATGTTGAAAGCCCGACTTTAACCTAGAAAAAGATTGACAAAAAATAGTATTAAAATAAAATTATTGGAAGATCAGAATATTAGAATAATATCATAAGAATATTACTATATGGAAGCTCTGAAAAATCAACTAGAGTCGCCTTCTACGCTCTTTGCAGCTATGTAAGGACAATAGCGGTAACCCGTGTGGAAAAATTTCGTGGCGCCCCGAGTAAAAATTCTTCGACTTGGTTTCGACTTGAATTGCCCCTAATAAAGACATGCTGAAGTCGAAAAGTTCGACTCCAGCATGTCTCCTTATTGAGACGGAGCCAGACTTCAATTTATGTCTTGCAGACAAATTTCTATGTATTGAAGACATACATTTATATCTTGAGTCGAATTTTCATGACTTCAAGTCGAGCGGTTTATAACTTCGAGTATATACCTGCACTGAAAAAAAGGGTCATTCTGACTGTCATAAAAGCTAATCTTTGTTAATAATTGTTTTTTTTTACGTATTTCTAACGGCTTAGGAGATCCTTATAGAAAATTACAATTTTAATTTTTGTAAGGGAAATTTTTCCGGGTTATACTCGTTCAGACCCACAGATTCTAAATTTTTAAATTAAAAATAACTAATTTAATATTTACAAATTTTTCATTCATCAATTTTAATCCTTCGCATCTGTTAACAGTCTCATTCGAGGTCTCATTTCTGAGTCGAAAAGGTTCGTCTTGATACAAGTTACGCCGACTTGAAATCACCATGCTGAAACCATAAAAGTCCATAATTGTCTTATTTCTCGTCTCAGTTTTGAGACGCAGCCAGACATCGATGTCTTGGAGACGAACTCAAGCCATCGCCAAGTCGAACTCAAGTCGAAGCATTGTTACTCGGGGCTGTACTGTTTCTGTCTAGTCCGCCTTGAGTCGACACTGGCGCGCCATAGGCTGACTGTCCAGTGGCTAGACTGGGATATAACGCTCGGATCGACTAGTTTCTATACAGATTGTCTATTTTGATAAAAAATAATCACCAATTAAATAATATAATTATTTTTTATTACATAAAAGTCTAATATATAGATTTTGCAGTTAATTAAAATATTTTTAAAGAATTTGTACACAAAAAAATGAAAAAATGAGTTTCCGCAAATTTTGTACATGCGCCGGGTGTCGAACTATTGATATGTAACTTCATATTATGTTGCTGTAACTTTGTCCCGTCGCCCTAACATACTCAGCCATCTAAAAGTTAAAAAAATTCATTTTTGTTAGATATGAACTTCAATTCATTACATCGTAATATTTATTTCAATAAAACATGAACAATTTATAAACATGAACAGTACTTGATGTGTGAATGAATACTTGAAAATAATAAAGTTTGTATGATTATACTTGCGATTAGGCTACAAAATAATAATTATTTATTATTTTATATAATAAATACGTTAGGCCTAATTATCATTAACGCAATCAATAAATAATTAAAATCCGTTAAATAAATCATTTATGTTGAAATTTGACTTTCTGGAATATTATAAATATAATACGCAGCATTATAAATATTAAAATTGTTATAAATTTAATATAACTACATTATAACTTTACTATATAATTCAATTTAAAGAAAATGTTTATTAACATTCTTTAAACAAATAGTTGTTAAGAATACAGTCCGTATGTTAAGATTGCAATCACCTTCAATAATTATTGTTTATTATCTTAAATATGTGATAGTGTACTTTTAATTATTACTTGAGAATTTATGCAATTATGTATTGTAATATCCTAAATCTTTTATCCAAAATTATTACTTTCCGAATTCACTTCTGTAATTTTTGTTTAATTCCAAACCGTGATTCTGTCTAGAAACTAGCTAAAATCCCGACAGTCTTCATATATTCAAATTCGTAACTAACTCCTAGATAGCGCCAAGACGGGGACTAGACAGCAGAAAGGTTTGAATCAAACACGTAGCAAAACTGGACAGCGCCAGGCTAGTATCGCGTAAATAGACCGGCTTGAGAAAAACTGTACTGGCTTTAGCATGATTCAAGACTGCGACGAAATTTTCCCATACGGGAAAAGACGAACTCCAAATTACACTACACACCTAATTTTGTGCCTACAACATCATCGTTGCATGAGCTTCCAAACAGCGTATTACATTCATAACATCTATATCTCATCAGGCACTTGATTCAATCCGTGGCTAATGGTAAAAAACCTGGTTCACTCGAGAAAAAGATAAAACAAAAAAAGTATTATATTGCATATTTAGATATTTTTGAATATATTTCAAATATTCGCACCACGCACCTTCAACTTATTATCTACTGTAGCTGATGATAAGCTTGAAGTTGTTATAAGTTATGCCTTTTTGTGTGAAAGGATATTTGTGTGTCTGCGTGTGTGTGGGTCTGTAGATTTTTAGACTATTAGCACGATGAATTTCGAACGAATTGACAGATTGGATTGGCCTTTGGTACACTCTTTTACTGCCCTGAAATGAAGGTCAAGTTCGTTAGTCAGCCATTTTGTATGAAAATTCAAAAAGTTAGAGCATTTGCAAAATTTTTGAGACTACTTTTTTAGAATTTGAAAATTCTATGTACAGATGTTCGTAGTATTCAAAAAGACAAACAATTTATCATCATTATTTTTTTGCGATAAAAAACAAAATTACCATAGTTATAGCATTTACAAAATAAAAAAAAAAAAATAACCGAAAATGAAAATTTCAAGCCAAACAACGCACGATATGAAGAAACGTCAAGACGAGAAAAACATTGCTTTTTGAACATTCTACAAGATTGTTATAAAAACTTTTTGAATTTTCTTAAAAAATCGAAAATTCAAATTTTGATCGCACAAAAAAAATGATGAAAAATCAAAAATTCCATTTTGCGGTCAAACTATACAAGATACAGAAAAATATGATTCAACAAAAATTGTGCATTCAGAACAGATCTACAATTTTGTAAGGAATCAATTTTCGATAGGATGCGTAGTTTTTGTTTAAATTCGTAAAAAACAACATTAAAAATTAAAAAAATTAAATTTTTGGACAAACGACACAAGCTACGAAAAAAAATGAACAAAAGTTTTTCACCCAAAAAGAATTTACAAATTTGTTGATGATAATTTTCAGATAGAACAAATAGATTTACTTTTAACCGAAAAAAACAAGATAAAAAATAAAAAAATTAAACTTCTGGAAAATCGACACAAGAGACGACAAAAAAATGAAAAGACAAAAGTTGTTTAACCAAAAAAGATCTACAGGTTTGTTATAAACTCTTGTTATGAAAATAAAACATTACCTTTTTAGAAAAAGGACACAAGCTACAATAACATTTTATTCAACAAAATTTTCCGCCTGAATTATATCTACAAAATTATAAAAAAAAAACGACACAAGTTGCAATAAAATGTTTAATACAAAGATTTTTTTTTTCTCATATGATGCGCACTTTTTTTGATCATAAAAACAAGACAATGGAAATACGTATGTTTCAATCCCAATGCATATAATGAATTGTAATAATATAAATTTATTGAAATGATAGATTTTTCAGGGCAGCTGAGAATAAAATTTAATGCAAAATAAGACACAAATATTAAATTAATCATGATAACAAAAATTTGTACTTTATTTTGCCATATATGAATAAGCAATTCCAGGCCGAGGTACATGAATAAATATAATATACATTTGATATAAAAGTGTTGAACATAATGTAGAAAAGTTCAGATTTGAGGGGGAAATACAAAGACCGAGCGCGAAGCGCGCGATAAATACATTATTGAGCGCGAAGCGCGAGAAGCAACAGTGGCGCGCCCTAGGCTATTTTGCACGTATTTTATATTATTTGAATATTTATGTTAGGAAAATGTATATTTCGATATACAAAACCTAATGGAGAATCATTTAACGACATTAGTAATAAAATTTAATGAAAAATATAAGACAGTTTGCAAATTTTTAATTTAAGTGTCCATTTATTCACACGGACAAACCCCTGGCCGTTCTTTCGAGGTTTTATGCATATTTAACTGTTTTCTTTGTGACTTTAAATGTTTGCAATGCTTAGAATACGTAATAGTATAATTGCCTTTAACACAATTTATTGTTGTGTAATATTGAATATTAAGAGTAATATTCTTTTCTATTCTAACCTGTGGCTGTTTTAGACTCACTTCCCCTATTTGTAACAAATGTGGAAAATTAAGAAAGAAAAAGCGCAAACAAGAAAAAGCCAAAAAAAATGTTTAAATATTTGAAAAAATTATTAAACAGTCACCAAAATGTTAAAAAACTACAGGCAGAAAAAAATTGTTGCTCAATGGCCCTTTTTTTGAATGCGATATCCTGTCTGATATCAGAATAACTTGAAGTAAATACAATAATATAGTAAACAAACCTACACAAAAATATATATTGCTATAAAAAAACGTAATTAAATGTAGATTCGCCAATCCTGTAGCAGCAGGTAGTTGGGAAGGAATTCGAGCAGCAAATACTTTTGGAAACAAATGCACTCAACTCGACGATAATAATAAGATAACAGGAGCTGAAGATTGTCTGTTCTTAAATGTTTACACGCCACTTTTTGAATTAAATATATCATCAGTAAGAGATTTTACGTTCAATTTACCCTCATTATTACATGAATATTTTTTGTTATATTCATACATTTTTCAGATGAAAAATACTTTGCTACCAGTTATGGTCTGGATTCATGGAGGGTTCTTCACTGGTGGTAACAGTAATATGTATGGTGCTCAATACCTCTTGGACAAGGATGTGATTTTAGTTACCATAAACTATAGACTAGGGATTTTTGGGTTCTTGAGCACCGGAGATTCTGTCGCTCCAGGAAATTTTGGAATGAAGGACCAAGTTCTGGCGTTGAAATGGGTCCAAGAAAATATTCAAGCATTTGGAGGAGATGAAAATCGAGTGACAATCTTTGGACAAAGTGCCGGCGCGGCCAGTGTTGCTTTACATGCCATTTCAAAAGCAAGCAACGGTATTAGTGATGATAAAAATGATATGATTTAAATTCTTTGTTTCTCAACTTAAGGCGAATGAAACAGTACGACTTGACATGGATGATAGTGACGTTTGCAAAAGCGGCGGATCCTTTTTTTCTAGGTGGGGACAGGGGCAGTTACTTAAATGGTAAATAATAATAAATAGTAAATACAGGTATGAAATTTATATTGCCAAAGATTTCACAAATATTTCAATGATTTTCCAAAGATTTTACAAAGATTTCACCAAGATTTCAATAATTTCACAAATATTATCAGATATTTAAAAAATGTTTCAAATATTTCGAAAATATTTCCAAAGATTTCAGAAAGATTTTACAAAGATTAAAACGATTTCCCAAAGATTTCACAAAGATTTCGGAAAAATTTCAGATAGATTTCAAAGATTGCACAAAGATTTCAATGATTTCCCAAAGATTTCAAATAGATTTCAATAATTGCACAAATATTATTAGATATTTCAGAAATGTTGTAAATATTTCGCAAAGATTTCAAAAGATTACAGAAATATTTTACAAAGATTTTAATGATTTTCTCAAAGATTTCACAAAGATTTCAAATATTTTGCAACGATTTCAGATAGGTTTCAAAGATTGCTCAAAGATTTCAATGATTTCCTAAAGATTTCATAGGGATTTTAAAGATTTCGGATAGATTAAAAAGATTTCACAAAGACTTCAATGATTTCAATAATTTCACAAATAATACCAGAAATTAAAAAAAGATACTTCAAATATCTCGCAAAGATTTCCAAAGATATTAGTAAGATTTCACGAAGATTTCAATGATTATTATCTAAGGATTTCAAAGAGTTCAAATTTTTCGCTAAGATATCGGATATATTTAAAAGATTTCAGTTATTTCACAAAGATTAAAAATATTTCGCAAAGATTTTAGGTAAATTTCAAAGATTGCACAAAGATTTCAATAATTTCACAAATATTACCAAATATTTCAAATGTTTCGCAAATATTTCAATAAGATTACTATCATTTCCCAAAGATTTCAAAGATTTCACTAAGGTTTTAGAGAGTTGACAAAGATTTTAAATATTTCGCAAAGATTTCGGATAGATTAAAAAGATTTCACAAAGACTTCATTTATTTCACAAAGATTTCAGGTGGATTTTTGAAAAAATTTAAACGATTCGATGAATTCAATCATTTGATTTCAGAAGGGGGCAAATCAATACTTTGTCCCTCCCTGGTCGATTTATGGGTGGGGTGGGGCATTGCTTCCTGTGCCCCCTAGGGCTCCGCCGCCTCTGAACGTTTTCTTAATCCTATGATTGATTGTAAACAAGATTATTGTCTAATAAGTTGTAAAGTGTATTTAAAAATGTTTTAATTGTTTATATGCTGAATTCACAGGTCTATTTCAAAAATATATAATCCAAAGTGGTTCAAATTTGTCCCCTTGGACATATCAACCGAGGAGTAACATGCTTGCACACATAAGAGCTCTATCTACAATAGTTTTTTGTCCCTCGATTACTACTGCAGGACTTGTAAATTGTTTGCGGCGAAGAAGTCCAGAAATGTTATTAGGTACAACCTCTATGTTTAGCACAGTTTTACGGCTTTTACAATTAACTTGGACCCCTACAGACGAACCTGATTCTGAAGATGCATTTTTAACTGATTGTCCGACAAATTTGGTAGCAAATAATCAAATGAAGGATTTGCCTTTTATGAGTGGGGTCGTAGCTGATGAAGGGCTCGTAGCTACTAGCGGTGAGTAATCCGAAACGTTTGCCATATATCATTCAAACAGTTATTCAATTCTCATATAATATAAACATATCGGCCTTTATGCCAATGGAAATCCTTCGTAACAGTTTTAGTAGGGGTGGGAGGGGTACATTGTGGGTGCGGGAAACGGCGACTATTACAAATAACGCACGTGTTTGTTGATTTTCATATTATTTGTTCACATGAAATAGCTTTCTTTGTGTGGAAAAATAGTAATGTGGTGCAATTTCTGCTTTAAAATACGTTTCAGAAGAGAAATTATGAAAAGTATATTTTGAAATACCTGAAGCATGAAAATATTAGGTTTTAGTACCTGGAGTATTTTCTTAAACTTCTGATATCATTAATTGTTGCTATAAAGGTTCTAAATATATTACAATTATTTAAATCGTGCACCGTCACATACAGGGCATGACGCTACACAGTGGGCTAAAGTAAAAAAGTCCGTGACAAAACCGTAGAACTTTTGATAGGAATGACCTTAAAGGATGAATGTTTTTGGGATTTACAAATGAATAACTACAAAATAGAGGACAAACATGGACCAGCTTCAAACAAATATTTTTGGACCTTAAAAATCTAGGTTAAATTTGACATTTTTTTATAAATATTTGTATTATTGAATACCATGAGCGCTCAGATATATTATATTTTTAAATAGATTTTGCCATGCTCACTTCAAATTCTGGCTTTAAATTAGCAATTGAATTTTGTTGATACGAACGTGGAAAACAACGGCTTTCATACCTTGCTGAACATCGCGAAAATAGCCTTTTGCAGTACAGTGTGTGTAATATTTTGCATTATCCAATCACCGAGACGAAAATAAATTTATTAAAGTGATTTTCGTCTCCGTGATTGGAAGAATGACTGCCGGGTGAATTTATTTTCGTATCGGTGATTGGATGAAACTATACACTCAAGAGGATGGCAAGCGTGAAACAATACTGCCATCCTTCGTCGATCGTATTTGACAGATGAAAAGTGAGGTTACGTGTTCATTTTTGTTTGTTGGATCCAGTTGGATCCTTGTCGTTACTCGTTACTCAGGCTGCCGCATTTCCACATTCTTATCATGAAAATTAGCATAAGCGCGACGGTTGAAACGTGGGAATATAAACTCGCGTCATTTGACTGCACTTGTTTCCATTTCCACGTGTTTTCCGTTATACGCAAAGCGGGTCGTGCACAGAGTAGGTCACACGTTTTTCTTTTGTTTATATAGCTGTATCCCTTTTGTCTTCAGGGCAATTTCATTCTCGTCTTTATTTAAGCAAAGGAAAAACGTGCGACGTATTATGTGCACGACCCCTAATTTACTACACTCAACTTTCGGAATCTGTCCCCCCGGTCTCGGCCTTCCTAGAACTGCTGGCCTACACAGTTTCTCAGTGCACAGGGTGAGAGACGGTTGCGAACCTTGCTTGAAAAACACCAGCAGCATAGTGGCAAGGCGCAATGCGCGGGTACTCACATGCGGAGATTGCTCAATATTATGTATTCCAATTCTGAACGGTTCAGACGGTCCTGACTGTTTTCGTTTAAATCCCCCCGATTATTTCATATAAGTAAATTTGACTATTAGTCGTATTTAAGGTTTTTCAGGATCGCTGAATTAGAATCCAAAGTCAAAATGTCAAAATTCAAAATAGCGGATCCAAAATGGCGGACAAAAATTGGAAAACTGAGTCGATATGACTATAAATTAATGTGCGAGGGTTTTTAGCGTTGCTGCGATTTCGAATCCAACTTTAAAATGTCAAAATTTAAGATGGAGGATTCAATATGGCGGAACAAAATTGTAAGAATATAACCGATTTTATTAAAAATCGCTATTCTGGGAATTTTCATGTCGCCGATCTCAAATCTAAAGTACAAATTTTAAAATAAAAAATGGCGGATCTAATATGGTGGACCTAGCTTGTAAATTGAAACAGATTTGATCAGAAAGTGCTATTCGGGGGTTTCCAGGTCGCTGATTTAAAATCTGAAGTCAGAATACAAAAATTCGAAATGGTGGATCAAATACAGAAGAAAGTGATCGGTTAAATCTAAAAATGTTTATATCAAGCAAAGTCTTCATTTCGAAATTCGTATGCTTTTGATGTGGATTTCTGTGGCTTAATGAGCTATTGAAATCCAATGCCATCATCAATTCTGAATGTCGCAAATCGTACTCTCCCGAATTTAAAGCCACGGTATCGCAAAATCACTCCGAAGATGTATTCAACATGTCTTGGAAAGGGACAGAGAAATAAAATTTAATCAGGAAACTGTAGGTCTTTTAATATGCATGTATTGTCATGGAAAAACGAAATAAATATTTACCCACAACCAATTTTAACCATTGTTGTTCACTATCATTGACACTCATACGTTGATTACTTTAAAATGAGCTCGAAGCGTAATAAAAATAGTAATGGAGGGAGCAAAAATGACTAATAATTATAGCACATCTTATATCTCAGGCCCATAATCGATAACTGGTAATTAATAATCGGAATACTTTGTATAAATGTTAAGTTTGTGTAGGTTTTGAAATTTATAACGTACATAGTTACATGAAAACAATCAAGTTATCTGTCTTGTATCCATCATTTCAAAATTTATTATTTAGACTTCAGATTTCAAATCATTGACCTGAAAACCGCCAGGTAACACTTTTTGATCAAATCTGATTTATTTTTACAAGTTAGGTCCGCCATTCGGATCCGCCATTTTCAATTTTAAAACGTAGACTTTAGATTTGAAATCGGCGACATCACAGGGCGCCCTAGACTAATTTAATGCCTGGATTTGTATTTGGCATATTTGTAGCATATTAAATATATAATCTGAGCGCCTTTGGTGTTCAATAATTCAAATTTTTGTCAAAAAATGTCAAATTCAACCCAGAGTTTCAAGGTAAAAACTATGTTTTTAAAGCTTCTCCATATTTTTTCTCTATTCTACAGTTATTCTACGATTTTTCCATGGACTTTATCACTTAAGCCCACAGTGCGGCGCCGCGGCTCGTTGATTAGACGATGAAAATACATTTAAAATATGTTAAAAAAAGCCACAGTGATTTTTCTTCGCTACACTACACCCTTCAGGATGATTATCCAATTGTATAATTTTTAATATACAATGTTCATATTGTGGGGCCGCCCATAAATCTCGTGACGCTGGAAGGGCGAGAGGGTTTGAGGGACCGTCACGATTTGTCGCGCCCGAGGGGGGAGAATTTTTCTAAACGTCAAGTGACAAAGTAAATCGAATGAAATTGCTTATTCTTTTTATTTTATATCAGTTTATTATATCGAGTTCACAGCTATAATAAATTCTGTTCGCAGCATGAAGTTGGTTCGCAGAGATGTTTTTGTTTTTTTACTCCAGTTTTTTTTAAATTTATTCTTTTTATTATTTAGAGGATTTAAAGTTTAGAAATACATAAGTGTCGTAGGAAATATTGGTTTTATTATGTACTCAAATACTTGGAATAAAGAAGAAGCCTGATATTCTGCTATTAGACTTTTAATATTAGTTTCAGTAATAATGATAAAATTGTTAAAAGCTATTACAATTGCAATTTTTTAATTTCAAGCATGAGTGAAGTCTTTAACCTTCTTAGTTTATTAGGAAAGAGTGGGGCTCAGCCAACACTTTTTTCCAGTCTTTTTTTAATTGAAACAAAAAATTTGTTGGAAAACGTATAAGGTATTGTTGGATCGAGAATTTATTTGGCTACAAAATGTTGCTATTGATTTTGAAGTGCGATGTTTTGTTCATCAATTATTATACAGAAACTGAAGTGATGGAAAATCTGTCGAGCGAGAAATCGTGGGACTAAGACGACACCCGCCCGGGACTAAGTCGACATTTGACTATAATGTTTGAAGAAAGGAAAGGACACATGTTTTAAGTTTTCATTATTATAGCCAATTATGTTCTCTATCCAACAATACCTAATACGTTGTCAAACAAAAAATGTTTACATTCTCATCCTATAATGAGAAAGTATTAGTTTTATGTAAAATTGGACTTCGTTGGTTTTCATCAAATCTGCGCTTTTTGAGACCCCGTGAGTCAGAAAAGCTATTTTTATAAAGGTGCCTGTCTGTCCGCCTGTATACATGTCTGTACAGGGCATATTCTAACGGGTAGTTCTGCCGAATTTTGCAACTCTAAAAAAAAAAATGGGCAGTTCTAAAAGTAGAAATGGGCAGTTGCTGAAAAGAAGGAAGATGGAAAAATATGAAGGCGGGAAAGAAAAATTAAGGGGAAAAAGAGAGAAAAGGAAGCGTAGAGAAATGAGATCGAGGAAAAGAAAAATAGTGGGAGGTTGAAATTATTTACGAAACAATATATTTCAATGTACATGTCGTTTTATACTAAATCATATTTACAATATAATACAACGTCATGATACTGAGAAAGACGGCATTCGGGTAGTTCTAAAATTTCCTTAGAATATGCCCTGTGTCTCTATGTATGTCTGTATGTATGTCTGTATATCTGCCTGTATCACGTAAGTACGATGACGCACTCGGTGTCGACTTAGCCCCACGCGTCAATTTTGTTTATTGGTATCCGAAAAACATTTAAAATCATCGGAAAATCGAAATTTAACAACACATTTATGTTCAGCACCTCTTTTTACGTTAGTTAAGTATACCTTTTTTTAATCTGTCAAAACTGAAAATTAGACAAAATTATCTCATTGATCAGCTTTGAGCTTTAAGATTTCAACATTGTATTATTTGAAGCTGGAATCAGTTACAATTGAACAATCTTGAATTGAAAGTATATATTGAAACCTCGGAAATGGTTTGGTTTCATTTTTAGATCTTTCAAAATTTTATAGCTTACAAATAATTATATGTTATAGTTGAAAAACAAATTAGAACCAATGATTAGTTGAATAATTAATTTTAACCTGCAATATCTTCAAGTACTTGAATAAGCTATTTACTTGACAAGTGGCGAAAGTAGGCAATTATCGAAGAGTGTGAGGTTGGCGACACGAGCCGAATTCGATTTTCGAAGCGAATTGTCTCACTTTGCGTTAGTGGCGTAACCGGCCTGAGCACAATTGTAAACTAACCTGTTATCTATAATAGATCGCGTTTAGAGCCTTTAGGTTTTAGTTTTCATTATGCATTACCTCGTGTGACAGAGTGAGCTTAGAAAACCACGATTAATTCAAGTCGAGTTTTCCTTAGGTTTGTTTTATTTAGGATTATTTACTTTATTCCACTCCCGAGGA
>CAKNYM010047786.1:7872-23750 GCA_932195095.1 Andricus curvator
GAAACGAATCGATTGACCTACAATTATAGTACATTTTATTGAAGAGTCGGGAAGTTAGGGTAATTTATATATTTTCAAAATCGATTTTTCTAGTAAAAATATAGTCTTTCTCATAATTTAAAGTTGATGCGAATAGGGTGCGAAAGAACTTTTCTCTTCCCTTTTCCACCTCGAAAAATTAACGTTCCGAATGCAAAATTTGATTTGTCTGATTTGTCTTTGTATTTAAACATTTTTTTGTATTAGTTTGTAATTTTTTATTTTTTGTAAATTTCTATTTCTAAATTGGTCAAAATAAAGACTTTGGTTTTGTCTATTATTGAAAAAAAATACTAATGCTGCCTCTATGAGGAAGCAAATACATTTGCTAACGGGAAGCAAAGTGCTCGTGAAAGGAGCACCATATAATTGTAAATACAAACAAAGTGGAAACATTCGAGATCGAATTCACAGCTAGTTCAGTATATTTCGATTAAAGCTTATTCTAAAAAAATATTATTTATCTCTATATTACCATTTCGTTTGTATTCTAGTTTTGCTTGCGACTGAGAGTCTGCCTCCTTTCGAGAACTGGCTTGCTGATTGCCAAGTTCTGCGAAGAACTTTCTTACTGCTCTGCTCGCCGAATGGCTCCACGCGTGTTTTATCAGTCATTCCATCGATAAAACGGGTCGTGAATACGGATTTCTGCATAAAGGGTCTGCGCAAAAATACGTGAGAAATGAACATTCAACGAGATCGTTGAGGACGAACTTTGTTATTACTCCATTCCTCAGGAAGACCTTCCGTTTCAGTTATTGGGTCTAAGGAAGTTTTACTTCAAGGAACATGGTCGTTCCCACTTCCAATTGTCCAAAAGTACATTTCATCACGGGAACCCAACTTTCAGCTTTTAGTGTCAAAATTGTCATCAGAATAACAAATGTTTTCTCAAATCAATTAAAAAAAAAGAAGAAAAAACAACGTACTGAATCTAAAACTAAATTTTGATTCATACTCTCTAAAGGATTTAGAGCGCGGACGTTGTAGAAAGGCCGCAGGATCAAGAGACTGGGAATTCCCCAGTCGGACATGATGGCTGACTAACAATACTGTTACTACTTGTTTATTAATATTCCGTTCATAGAAGGGAAATTTATTTAATCAGATGACACATAGTTTGAAAAAAAATTAATTAATACGAATACGTTGAAGAGGAAATTGTTTATTAGAGCATTTTCTAAAAAGACCTTTCATTTGAGTCATCAGGTCTGATCAAGTACTACTTAAAGGAACATGGTCATTTCCACTTCCTGATTTCTAAAAGTACATTTCAACGTTGGAATAGAACTTACAGGTTCTATATTCATGTTTTTATTAGAATAACGACATTTTCTTTTATCAAAATAAAAAAAGAAAAAACTCTTTACTTAATTTAAAATTGAACTTCGATTTGAATTGTCTAGATAATCCAGTGCGCTCACGCTGAAGAAAAGGCCGCAGGATAAATAGATTGGGAATTCCCCGAAAGGAAATGATGGCTGATTAGAAATACTGTTCCTACTTGCTTCTTAATATAAAGAGACTTGGGATTCCCCGGTCGGACATGATGGCTGACTAGAAATATTTTTACTACTTGTTCAATTATATTCCCTTTCTAAAAGAGTGTTTATTTAATTATATTTATTAATTATATGTCACGTATTTTATAAAAATATAATTATGACGAATAATTTCAAGAAGAACTTTATTGTTAGTCCTTTTTTCAAAATGACTTTCCATAACCTCTTTTTGTTTCAGTAATAAAAAAAAAAACATTTCCGTTAAAATTATTTTAATTTTACCTATTCGGAATATCACTTTCATCAGGAAAGATTCATTAGTTATTTAAACTGAAATTGAACTTTGATGTGACCTCTCTGAAAAACCCAGAGCGCAGATGCAGAAGAAAGGCTGGATACCAAAGATAGGGATTTCTCAATCGGACGTGATGGCTGACTTTAAATACTGTTACTACTTAATTACTATTGAATTCAGAGAAGAACTTGTTATTTAATTACAGTGATTTTCAAATAATTCCCTCTTTGAAAAACACTTTAATTGTATGTATTCTTAGTCATCTTTTTTTTTCAGAGAAAACACATTACTTATATTACGAATGGGCGATTTCAATTCGATTGTTGACGAATCGCTTATTTCGAACCGATTCTTAAATTCAATTCATTTTTTCCGATTTCAAGAAATTCTGAAGGACTTTAAGAGATTTTTATGTCTTTTAAAAGATTTTAGTGGATTTTAAGCAAATTTAAGAGATTTTTAAGGATTTTGAGAAATTAAGACTTTTTAAGGATTTCCCAAGATGTTAAAGAATTTCACGGGATCGCAAGAAATTTTTAGGGATTTCCAAAGATTTCAAAGAATTTTGCAGAATTAAAAATTTGGTGAAGGATTTCGAGAAATTCTTCACGATTTCAAGGAAATTAGTGAGATTCCCAAATATTTCAAAGTATCTTACGGGATTTCGAGAGATTTTAGGAGAGTCAAGAAATTTTTTTTTTTTTTTGTATTTCAAGAAATTTTCGAAAGACTCTCGATATTTTTAGAATAATTTCTAAGGATTTCGAAAGGTTTCAGTGCAAGTTCAATAAAAGTTTCAAGTGAAATTGAAAATATAAGAAATTCGATTTTTTTCGTAGGTAAAAATTTATTTTTTTTATCCGAAGTGTCTCGTCGTCCCGAATTTTCAGGATGACGAGTCCTTCCCCTTTTCCAATTCCCCTGGAAATTTAACTATTTGTTACCAAATGCATGCATTTTATTGAAAATTTGTCTATTTCGATAGAAAATAATTTTTTTTTTACAAAAAATAATCATTTTGGTTGAGGATTGAACTATTTTTTAAATCATTTTTTTTAACTGAAAATTTAATGACCCCATTTTTGGTTGAAAATTAAAATTTTTTACTTTAAAATTCAACTATTTTGTTGAAAATTCATCTCTCTTGGTTGAACATGAAGTTTTTGGTCGAAAATTCAAATTTTCGTGTTGAAAATTCAACTGTCTTCTGAAAAAACGTTTTTTTGTTTTGAAAATGCAACTTAAAAATATTTTTTGTCAATAATATTGGTTTACTTCAATGTATCAACATAGATTTAGGTTTTACTTTTTTACGAGAAAAGCGTTTTTTTGTAAAAAAAAAATTATATTTATAGGTTCCGCAAACTCCATGAAGTTCAACAAGTATTCTTCCTGAGAGAATAACAAAATTTAATTTAGGAATTTTAAATTAGAATAAAATCAAATTCAAAATCCTATTTAACGTCCAACACTCAAGCTAATGTACAGAATTCCTGAAAATAAGAACAAGAATCCAACGACCAAATTTGGACAACCACAATAAAATGCTCCTATTATAATTTGAAAAAAAACAAAAATTTTTAGAAAAAAAATGTTTTTATGTATAATAATTTTGATAATAAAAATAAAAAAGACGAAAGAAATAAAAAAAGAGAACGAAGGGGAATTGGTTGTTTGCGTTCTCATTTTCTTTCCTCTTTTTTATTTTTTGTCCAAGGAAAGAGGAAATTTTTTTTTTTTAAGAAAATTTTTTATTTTTTTTTCTAAATTACAATAGGAGCATTTTATGGTGGTTGTCCAAATTTTGTCGTTGGATTCTTCTTTTTATTTTCAGGAATTCTGTAAGTTAAAAGAAAATTTGTAAATTTGATTCAAAATCTTCAATATAGATATGATGGCTGACTAGAAATACTGTTACTACTTGATCATTAATATTTCGTTTATAGAAAAGCAGTTTATTTAATTAGATGACACATAGTTTAACAAATATATATAATTAGAAAGTTGTTTTTTTCTGAATTTTTAAACTGATTTTCAACTTTTTAGTGAAAGCGAAGCCAAAGTCAATTAAATTTAACATAAAAAATTGTTTAAACCATTTATTTTCATTTATAATAATACTAGAGTCATGCTAGAAAGTTGCAGTTTTTTTATAAAATGTTACACTGTTTGTACGTTTGTTTAATAGAGTGAGGTAATAATAAATTCAAGGTAATAAAAATAATTTCTTAAACAATTTATTATTATTAATAATAATATTCTGTTTAAATAATGTTTTAAAGTGTTTTCTAAAATTTTCAAATGTTTGTCCATTTTTTACTTAGAGTGAGGTAATAATTAGTGCAAGTTAACAAACATGATCTGTTAAACAATTTATCATTGCTTATTATTTATTTATTATTGTTTTTAAGTAATGCTAGAAACTAGCGGCTTTTCTGAAATTTTTAGCTTTTCTTTGATTTTTTTAGTTAGCAACAAATAATAAATATTAATATCAGTTTGAACAAAAAAGCTTTGACAAAAGAGAATTCACAATCACCAAAATACAGTTGTTGAAGCTTAGACCTATAATTTTAAAAGGTCTGTGCACAAATGTGGGGGAAGTACGAAGATCAAGCGCGAAGCGCGAGGTAAATATACTATCGAACGCGAAGCGCGAGATACGACAGACGCGCACTCTCGGCGCGCTCAGACTTGCGATATGTCGAGATATAATTGAAAAAAAAAACTTTTTTTTCTTGATTCGAAAAAATTTGATGGCGATATGCATGAAACTTTAGAGAAGCACTGCTTCCCTGTCGTGTAATTCAACGTTGTTTGAGCTTAGTTTGACAGGTAGTCTCTGAGGTTGACACAACTGCAGTACATGGACCAAGCAAGACAAACTCCCGCAACTCGCGAGGTGCGCACACCCTAGATTTGAATAATCTCCATTCAAAATTACATCACGTACGACGAAATTGCGATGATTATGGAACTTGAGAATTTCAGGGGATTCATCGCCGAAATTTGCATTCCGCTGTCCCGATTCACAAGGAAAGCTTTGCTATTTCTATACTACGCATTAGTGTGATCCAAAAAAAAATTACATATTTTGTTTTCACACATTCACACAGGAAGCTTTGTGATGGTAACATTTTCCAAAATTTTTAAATTCATTTAATTGAACCTTCCTCAATTTAAAAATGTCAAACGCAATGCTCTAAGCAATTGTCCAGATGTGTGTGTGTGAATGTCATACTTTTTTGTGAACAAGACAAATTGAAAACGGTTCCAGATAAATTGATGAAATATGGGTGGCTTATTTTCCCCACTAACATCATGAAATTGACGAAAGGATTGCTACAAATATTTATTGCATTTTTTTTAACACTCAATAATATTTTAAAAATCGGTTTTTTAATAGTGAAACTTTTTTCATTAGCATAATTCAAAGTTGATGCAAGAATACAAAAGATTGCTTGGTTCCAAACGAATCGATTGACCTATAATATCATTACATTTTATTGAAGCGTAAGGAAGCTAGGGTAATGCACAATATTTGAAAATACGGGTTTCTATAGTCACACTTTTTCCTTCAAAATATATCAAAGTTGATGCAACAATATAAAAGATTTTTCGGTTTAAGACGAATCGATTTACCTACAGTTATAATACATTTTATTAAAGAGTAGGGAATTTATGGTAATTTATATATTTTTCCAATCGATTTTTATAGTTAAAAATTCAGTCATTCTCATAATTTAAAGTTGATGCAAGGATAGAAAAGTTGTATCGATTCAAGACGAACCGATTGACCTATGACACTGATATATTTTGTTGAAGGAAGCCTATACTATTATTACATTTTATTAAAGAGTAGGGAAGTTATCGTGATTTATATATTTTGAACATCGGTTTTTTATAGTAAAACTTTTTTCATCAACATAATTCAAAGTTGATGCGAAGACAGAAAAGATGTGTTGATTCGAGACGAATCGATTGACGCATAATATTAATTATTAATGCATTTTATTGAAGTGTAAGGAAGCTATGGTAATGCATAATATTTTAAAATACGGTTTTTTATATTCAAGCTTTTTTCTTCAACATATTTCAAAGTTGATGCAAGAATGTGAAAGATTCGTTGGTTCGAGACGAATCGATTGACCTACAGTTATAATACATCTTAATGAAGAGTAGGGAAGTAATGATAATTTATATATTTAGAAAATCGGTTTTTTATAGTAAAACATTTTTTATTAACATAATTCAAAGTTGTTGCAAGAACAGAAGAGATGTGTTGATTCGAGACGAATCGATTGACCTATAATATTAATACCTTTTTTTGAAGAGTATGGAAGCTATGGAAATGCATAATATTTGAAAATACGATTTTTCATAGTAAAACTTTTTTCTTCAACATAATTCAAAGTTGATGCGAGAATATAGATAAACGTTTATTTTTTAGCCTGCTGGCCTTAAAAAATTGACTTGCTTACACTTCCATTTTTTTACAGAATTTTCTTAAAACTAACATCCTTCCACACCTTATCTCTAACGCCGCTCGCTCTTATCGCATTGCCTTCCTCGCTTCGCCTCGCCTCGCTCGCATGTCCCTACTTTCTTGCTTGCCTCGCATTACCAAACTCTGCCTCCGCGACTAATACCTAATACTTATCTTCTATTCACAATATTTACATTTACTTATATTTACTTCCTCCTCTATTTACAATCTTTCCTTCTCGATTTCTCTTCCTCCTTCCTTCTCTTCTTCACCATCTTACCCAATACTCCTTTCACCCATGCTACTGCCCTTTTGTCCCCCCTTTCATGCATCAATACCTGCATGCTCGTCCCACTCCTTTCCACCTCCACGCACTCCTCCAACCAGTGCTCCTCTCTTGCCTCCCCCTTCCCACATAGTTCACACATCCTCTTTTCCCTAGCGAGCCAGAACCTATTGAAACCCTCCATGCACCCACATCTCATCCTCGCTATAAGCTCCTGACTTCCTTTCTCTCCTTTCTCACACAAATATTGCGCTCTCGCCCTTGGCATAATCCACACATAGTTCCCATTAAACCTTGTCTCTCTTATTCTCTCTTCCCCTGCTGTCTTCTCTCTCTCCATGCTGTTTTTCTTAACCAACTCATATACCTTCCTTCCTTCCTCATGCATCCTTCTCAATTCATCCATATGCAGTCCATTCGTTCTAAAGTACCTTTCTCTTTCAACCTCCATCTTCCCGCCCCCTCTTATGTTCTCCTTATCCCACCAACACTCCCTAACCAGCTTACTTCCCCCCTCTTCCAAAAATTTCTCCTCATATTTACACGCTCGACTCCCCACTAGAATCCCTACACTCGTTCTCCCCGTCTCCCTCCTGACAATATAATTACGCGTGTTCCTTGCCAACCCCAGTGTCCACTTTACATATCTCTCCTGTATCCTATTTACCTCTTCGCTTTCCTTCCACCCCCACACCTCTACTCCATACAATAGCACACTCATCACTAGTGAGTCAAACAATTTCATTCTCCTTCAAAAATCATCTGCGAATAACTTCTTTCCCAACCCCCACACCTACCTCATCACCACATTTGCCCTCCTCACTCTCTCTTTTATGTGACCATCCACTCCGCCATTCCTCCGAAACAAGAAGCCCAGGTACACAAACTCTTTCACCACCTGCACCGCCTTTCCCTTCCACTTCCACTCCCCTTCCTTATCCCTTCCACCTACTTTTCTGAAAACCATAACCTTGGACTTTTCCACATTCAGTTCTAACCTGTTCTTATCCAGGTATCTTCTCAACCTCTTCATCATTTCCTTTAAGGCCTCCTCGCTTTTTGCCAACAACACTATGTCATCTGCATACGCTAGCGACCAAATTCTAATCCCTCCTATCCTGACTCCTCCTACCACTCCGGCCTCTAGCTTACTTTCCATATCCGCAATTAAAATCGCAAAAAGCGTCGGGCTAAGCGGATACCCTTGTCTTAACCCCTTATCCATCCAGACTCCCTCCGAAATCCCCTGTCCCCCTCTTACCTTATCTTTGGTTTCTTCATATATCTCTCTTACCCTCTCGATCAGGCCTCTCTCCACTCCCCTCTCCTCCATCGCCTCCCACAACCTCCCCCTATCCACCGACGGAAACGCGCCTTTTAGATCCACAAAAAACACGTACACTCTCGACCCCTTCTTCGCTAATTCTCTATCCACCACGTGCTGGAGAACGTAGATATTGTCGATAGTACTCCTACCTGCCCTAAAGCCCGCCTGCGTCTCTGGCAATATTACTTTCCCCTCGACATCCTTCCGCAGCCTCTCCGCTACTACCATCGCGTATACTTTATACGCCGTATTCATTAGCGTAATCCCCCTATAATTTTCCTGCCTATCCCTATCTCCTTTCTTATACAGAGGCACTATTAATCCTTCTCTCCACCCTCGTGGGAATCCTTCCCCCCTTCATACTTCCTTCACTACCTCCTTCAGCCTCTCCCTAACCTCTTGTGTACTAAACAGCCATGCTTCGTTCTCGAGCCCATCCAGCCCTGCTGATTTTGACCTTTTTAACTTCCTTATCTGTTTCTCTATCTCCTCGTCACTCAACTCCTCCATCTCTGCCTCCCCCGTTCTTCTACTCCCATCATCTCTCTTCCTTGAATCTGAGCTCTGAAATGATTCTTTAAAAAACTCCCTCCACTCCTCACTCCCTATCTTGTCGCTTATCCCTACTCTACGCTTCCTAAACCTATTTGTTATCTTCCAGACGTCCCCTTCTGTCTTAACATTTCCTAACTCCTCCTCCAGCTCTTTCTCCTTTTCCCGTTCTTTCTTCTTACACATCAATCTAAACCCCTTCCTCATTTCTACGTACTCCTCCCTTTTCGCAGTACCCTCTTTCCACTTCTTATACTTCCTCTTCACCTTTCTTTTCATCTTTTTACATTCCCTATCCCACCACGGCTTCACCATTCCTTTCTTCTTCTTTTTGAATACCTTCTTTTGCACGCACCCTTTCACTTTCTCTTTTAAATCCTCCTATATCTCTTCCACCGTCTCCCCTTCGAAGCGTACGTTCCCTAACTGCTCCTTATATTTCTCTATCGCCTCCCTCGTCCAGCTAACCCTCTCCCCCGTCGACACTTCTTCGCCACCTTGCCTTCCGCCGTTCTTACCCCTTATCCACAGCCCTAATGGCTGATGGTCTGATTCTACCCTCCCTTCTACTGCGAATCTCTCCATCTCCTCCCACCCTTGCATATTCATAACTACATAATCTATTACCGATACCCCCACCTTACCTACGTATGTGTATTCTCCCTCTTCGTCCACAGTTGACATACCATTTGCCACCGCCCAGCCTCTATCCTCCATCCAGTCCCTTAGAATCTCCCCCTCCTTATTTATTAACCTATCCTTCGGATTCCTTTCGAAGCTCTCCCCTTCCCTGTAAAGGCCCCCTTCCCTCCCCATCCTCGCGTTAAAGTCCCCACCCAGTACCATCATACCCTCTTCTCTTTCACATAACAGGTCTTCCTCCACCCTTTCTTTAATTCTTTCCATCCCATCCTTATTGTACACTGTCACAAACTTACACATTACCCCTCCTATCTTTACTTTCCTCATTTGCACTCCCTTCCCCTCTTCCTCTCCGTGAGCTTCTTCCTCTAATCCATCTCTAACCCCCGTTATAATTCCCCCACTAGCTCTTCCTTTCTTCTTCACTCTGACCGCCTCCTGGAGTCTCCACCTATACCCCCTTGGCAGCTTTGGCTCTATTCTATCACATTCCTTTCTTTCCACCCACGTCTCTACCAGTCCTACCACATAAAATTCCTGGATATACCTCCAGAACTCCTCATCCTTCTTCTTTACCCCTGCTACGTTCCAGTAAAGCACCTTTACAACTCCTCTACCCTGCATTACCCCCACCCCCCTACTTCCTACGAAACAAATTCCCCTGCACTTCCTTCAACACCTCTTTCTCCTCGTCCCACACCCACATTTTCTCGTCTATTTTTATTTTCCGATATCCTACCTTCGCCGATCTCCCTTCACTCCTCTCCCTCCTAGCCCTGTCTTACAACATTCTCTGTACATCCCTTTCCTTTCTCGTCAAATCGTGATCGATGAAAACTTCCTTATCCTTTATCCTATTTTTATTTCGCATTACCCCCAATTTTTCTTCCCAGCTCTCCAACTCCACAACCGCCACTTCTTTCTCCTTTCTCCCCTCCAACTTAACTTTCCCTACCCTGCCTTTATTCCACCCTATGCTCTGTAGCAGCGCTTCCACGCCCTCCCTTTCTTCCCCGCTCTTCATCTTCAACCCTCTTATCACAATAATATTTCTCCTGTCTGCCTTCTCCTTTCTCTCCATTCTCAACTCCATTGCCCTTATCCTTTCCCTATCCGCCCTCTCCTCCTTTTCATTCCTACGCTCTCCCACTTTCTCTTCTATCATATTCCCTACCCTCTCCCAAATACCTTTAATCTCGCCCCCCATACCCCCGTCTCCTATTTCCATTTCCGTCCTGCCCTCCACCTTCTCAAGCCTTTTTTCCGTCCTTTCTTTCCACGCCCTAATCTCCTCTTCCAGCTCTTTCACCTCCTTTTCCCATTTCTCATCTCTGATTCACAAGTCCTCCCTCATGCCTTCCATCTGCTCCTTGGTCCCCGTTACGTCCTCCCTCAGCCACCTGATCTCGCCTAACAACATCCCGAGAGCCTCCTTTTCGAACATCCCCTCCATTTTTTTGGGGGGTGACCTAGGTGTTATCCCGCTTTTTTTAAACGGGCTCTCGACCTCGCTTTTCTCCGGACTCTCTTGGCTGTCTCTCTTCCTTTTCAAGAGATCCTCCCCGTCACGTGCGCTTGACGTTCTCTCTCTTACCTTCTCGCTTCCTTCGTTGCCACCGTCCTGATTTCTCCCTCTCCCCGACGCACCGCTCGACACCGGGCGACGCGTTGTTGGCCGTCGTGGCTTGCGGAAAATTCCCTCCCCGTCGGTTTCACTACCAGCACTGCCAGTACTCTCGCTGCCCACCTCCCGCTTTACTGCCGGTAACTGGGACCTATCCATGCAGTACCTGCCGCAACCGACAGATGTCTCTGGAAAATGTTGGCGTCTTTCGCCGCCAAATTTTCCCCCGATTACTTGCTAACCTAACCTCACTTTTCCTATCCAGCTAGATACTACCTCCCACCCACGCTGAAACTCACTTTTTATCTCCCCAATTCACCCCACACAACCCTACCCACCTCCTCGGCTTCCACCCTCACACTCCACTCACACCTTCCACACAAATTCCGTAAAATTCTCTCTCCACCTGTCACTAAACACGTTCTCACTTCCGCCACCAACATGCAAGTCCTAATGCGAGAATATGAAAGATTCTTCGGTTTGAGACGAATGGATTGACTTACAGTTATGATACATTTTATTGAAGAGTAAGGAAGTAATGATAATTTATATATTTTGAAAATAGGTTTTTTATAGTAAAACTTTTTTCATTAAAAATATTCAAAGTTGATGCAAGAACAGAAAAGATGTGTTGATTCGGAACAAAACAATTAAGCTATAACATTAATACATTTTATTGAAGACTAAGGAAGCTATGGTATTTTATATATTTTAAAAATCGTATTTTATAGTAAAAATTTTCTCATTTTCAAAATTTAAAGTTGATGCGAGAATAGGAAAGTTGTGTTGATTCAAGACGAATCGATTGACCTATAACATTGATACATTTTATTGAAGAGTAAGGAAGCCATGGCAATGCATAATATTTGAAAGTGCGGTTTTTTTAATCAAACTTTTTTAATTAACATAATTAAAAGTTGACGCAACAATATAAAAGATTGCTTGGTTCGAGACGAATCGATTGACCTACAGTTATAATACATTTCATTAAAGAGTAGGGAAGTAATGATAATTTATATATTTTGAAAATCGGTTTTTTATAGTAAAACTTTTTTCATTAACATAATTCAAAGTTGATGCAAGAGCAGAAAAGATGTATTGATTCGAGAAGAATTGATTGACCTACAATTATCATACATTTTATTAAAGAGTAGGGAAGTAATGATAATATATATATTTTGAAAATCGGGTTTTTATAGTAAAACTTTTTTCATTAACAATATTTAAAGTTGATGCAAGAACAGAAAGGATGTGTTGATTCGGGACAAATCGATTGACCTATAATATTAATACGTATCATTAAAGAGTAAGGAAGCTTTGGCATTTTATGTATTTTTAAAATGAATTTTTATAGTAAAAATGTTATCATTCTCATAATTTAGAGTTGATGCTAGAATAGAAAAGTTGTGTTGATTCAATAGGAATCAATTGACCTATAACATTGATACATTTTATTGAAGATTAACGAAGCTATGGTAATGCATAATATTTGAAAACACGGTATTTTATAGTAAAACTTTTTTCTTCAGCATAATTCAAAGTTGATAGAAGAATATAAAAGATTCCTTTGTTCGAGACGAATCGACTGACATATAATATAAATACATTTTATTTAAGAGTAAGGAAGCTATGGTATTTTATATATTTGTAAAAGCGGTTTTTTATAGTAAAACTTTTTTCATCAACATAATTCAAAGTTGATGCAAGAACAAAAAAGGTGTGTTAATTAGAGACGAATCGATTGACCTATAATATTAATACATTTCATTGAAGAGTAGGGAAGTTATGGTATTTTATATATTTTTAAAATCAGTTTTTTATAGTAAAACTTTTTTCATCAACATAATTCAAAGTTGATGCAAGAACAAAAAAGATGTGTTGATTCGAGACAAATCGATTGACCTATAATATTAATACAATTTATTGAAGAGTAGGGAAGCTATGGTATTTTATATATTTTTTAAATCGTATTTTATAGAAAAAATTTTCTCATTCTTATAATTTGAAGTTGATGCGAGAATAGAAAAGTTGGGTTGATTCGAGACAAATCGATTTACCTACAAGTATAACAGATTTTATTAAAGAGTAGGGAAGTAATGATTTTTTTTTTAAATCGGTTTTTTATAGTAAAACTTTTTTCATTGACAATATTCAAAGTTAATGCAAGAACAGAAAAGATGTGTTGATTTGAAACAAATCGATTGACCTATAATATTAGTACATTTTATTGTAGAGTAAGGAAGCTATTGTATTTTATATATTTTTAAAAACGTATTTTATAGTAAAAATTCACTCATTATCATAATTTTAAGTTGATGCGAGAATAGAAAAGTTGTGTTGATTCAAGAAAAATCGATTCACCTATGACATTGATACATTTTATTGAAGAGTAAGGAAGCTATGGCAATATATAATATTAGAAAATGCGGTTTTTTTTAGTTAAGCTTTTTTCATTAACATAATTCAAAGTTGATGCAGGACTGTAAAAGATTCCTTGGTTCCAGACGAATCGATTGACCTATAACATTGATACATTTTATTGAAGATTAAGGAAGCTATGAAGAAATCAAATGCACAGCTAGTTTTAAAACATTTTCTTCATAACACAAAAATTTTAGGTCGTAGTTTAAAGCCGAATTGCAAATTATTAATTTAAATTACATAAAATTATGATAGATTACTATGCCTAAAATAGATTCACGCGAATTTTAACCGAAAAAGAATTATTTTCTGCCAAAAAGCAGGAATTTTCAACAAATTAGGTGAATTTCCAACGAAGTAGTTAATTTTTTATATTAAAAAATATTAATTGTCAACTAAATAAAATGATGAATCATCAACCAAGAAAATGGCTATTTAACACAATTGTTGAATTTTCAACAAAGTGGATTAATTTTTTACCAGAAGTAGTGAATTATTAACGAAAAATGTAATACTTGATATTTCGAACGAAAAATATTTCAATTTGAATTTAAAAAACTTTAGTTCAACTAAAAACATGAATTTTAACTACGAAGATTAATTTTGTACCAAAAATGACGGTTTTTTAAAAAAATGCGTGAATTTTCATCCAATAGGGATTAATTGAAAAAATGGCATAGTTAAATTTTTATCCGGAATACTGGGATTACTTCGAATTACTTGTATAACCCCGGATAAAAAATTGATTATTACGGATTACACTTTCTGCGATTAAAAATAGAATCTTTAAATACTGGAATTTTTTTCTCAATTTTTTCGCACTTTTTGGCTGTGAGAAGCGAACCACAGATCGAACTGGGTACAAATGTAAACGGCAGAAAGTTCTTTCCCTTCTTCAGATTGATGTGGGTTATCAATTTTATGGTCTGAAGTTATTGCTAGACTGTTTACGCTCATCCGAATATATCTGAGCATAAATCACTGGATTTTCCAACCGGATGTTTTCCGCATCGTCTCGTCGTTGTTTAACAAACGGATATATTCATTCACCTGCCAATCACCTTTTCTAGAATTTTCTTTCTAGCAATTTCTCAAAGAGATTAATTATTCACTGAAAAAAATGGTTTAGCTGTCCCAGATAGAAATATAGCTGTGTTACCTAAATATCTAGATGTGTTACCTAAATATGTAGCTGTGTTACCTAAATATGTAGCTGTGTTACCTAAATATCTAGCTGTGTTACCTAAATATCTAGCTGCTTCAGCTAAATTTTACCATCTAGAAATTATCTAGATAAATTTTCTAGATAATTTCTAGATGGAAAAATTAGCTTAAATAGCTAGATATTTAGGTACCACAGCTAGAAATTTAGGTAACACAGCTATATTTTCTTATAAGAGGAAATCCAGCTAAACTTCCAGCTGCATTTGGATAGCTGCATTTTTGGAACTTTGTTAACAATAATTATTTTTATTTGATAAGAAACGAATTTAAAAGTGTGTTATAACCAATCTCGAATTGTTTAAACAATTATTATTTCCTTAAACAATTTGTTATAATTTCAAATTGTGAGAAGTTATTATTTTTCGGATTAAATGGAACTGTTTATGAATTTCAAGGATAATATTTCTTATTTAAGGTATCTAGCAATTATTTAAACAATTTTAATTTGTTTAAACAACGTTTCCTCCGTAAATTCTGAAAAGTTGTTATTTTCTCAAGTTAATGATACAATTAACGAATGGTAATGATAGTGTATTTTTTAACAATATTTGGCAATTATTTAAACAATTTTTATTTGTTTAAACAATTTGTTCCCTGTTAATCTGGAAAAGTTACTGTTTTACGGAATGAAGGATGTAGTTAATGAATGTTAGAAGCAATATTTATTGTGGGAAGCAGTTTTGTAATTATTTAAACAATTAATAATGAATAATAAGAAAAGTGGAGAAAATTCTTGCTTTTTTTTTAACCCCCACACTATGGAGCTTATTATTGTGTATTTTCTTATTTAAGAACATGATGTATGGTTTAAACAATTCTTTTTGTCAAGAAAATCGTTATAAACAATAACAAATTGTTGAAAAAATTTATTAAAACATCTAATCATAAAAATAAAGTAATGCTCTATATATTAGAAACAACTTGTATTTTTAAAAAACGCAAAAAATCATAATTAGCGCCAAAAACTAAAAAAACGCAATTTTTCACTTATGGGTTTTTTTGGAACCCCATAAAACAGTATTTTTTACTTATGAGAAACCTGTTAAACTTCATGAAGCTTGCTGATATAATTTCAGCAAGGTCAGAAGAAAAAACGATTTCTTTTCGCTTAAAACGCCCGAAATGTGAATTTGTTTATAAAATAAACAAATATTGATGGGTGGCAAGAAATTTTGCTGAAAATATTATTGGCAATATCATTTTAGCAAGGTCAGAAGAAAAAACTATTTATTTAGCTTAATATCGCCCAAAATTTGCAATAGTTCATATAATTTGTTTATAAAATAAACAAATATTGATGGGTTTCAAAATTTTGGTCAGAAAAGGTCATTGGCAATATAATTTCAGCAAGGTCAGAAGAAAAAACGATTTATTTTCGCTTGAAAACGCCCGAAATGTGAATTTGTTTATATAATTTGTTTATCAAATAGACAAATATTGATGGGTGGCAAAAAATTTTTCTGAAAATATAATTGGCAAT
>CAKNYM010047786.1:23760-43474 GCA_932195095.1 Andricus curvator
AATATTGATGGGTGGCAAAAAATTTTTCTGAAAATATAATTGGCAATATTATTTTAGCAAGGTCAGAAGAAAAAACTACTTATTTAGCTTAATATCGCCCAACATTTTCAATAGTTCATATAATTTGTTTATAAAATAAACAAATATTGATGAGTTTTAAAATTTTAGTCAGAAAAGGTCATTGGCAATATAATTTCAGCAAGGTGAGAAGAAAAAACGATTTCTCTTCGCTTAAAAACACCCGAAATGTGAATTTGTTTATATCATTTGTTTATAAAATAAACAAATATTGATGGGTGGCAAAAAATTTGTCTGAAAATATTATTGGCAATATCATTTTAGCAAGGTCTGAAGAAAAAACTATTTATTTAGCTTAATATCGCCCAAAATTTGCAATAGTTCATATAATTTGTTTATAAAATAAACAAATAAAATATTGATGGGTTTCAAAATTTTGGTCAGAAAAGGTCATTAGCAATATAATTTTAGCAAGGTCAGAAGAAAAAACGATTTCTTTTCGCTTAAAAACACCCGAAATATGAATTTGTTTATAAAATAAACAAATATTGATGAGTGGCAAAAGTTTCTTCAGCAAAGACAATTGGCAAAATAATTGCCGGAAGAAATAAGGAAATGGGAAGAAGTTGGGGAAAAGCTAGAGAAAAGCATGCAGACCTTGGATCAAAGATTGGAAAAGCAGGAAGAGCTCAATAAAAATTGGAGGAGTTGGAACGTAGAATAAAAAAAGCTCGAACCGGGAGTTTGCAGGTGGGGAGTGTGGGAGTGAGGAGAAGAAGAGGCTGAGAAAAATAGAACAAAGGATATAGAGGAAAGTGAGAGAGGAAAGGAAAATAATCGTGTTGATAAAGGGCCTACGATTAGAGAGGAAGGAACTGAAGAAAGGAGTGGAAGAGTTACTGAAAAGGATAGATGCTAGGGTAGAGATAGAGGAAGTTCGAACTATGGAAAGGGAAGTGCGAAGAGGAGAGAGAATGGTACTGGTGAAACTAAAGAAATGGAAACATAAGAGGGAAGTGACGACAAAGAAGAGGGTGTTATATAAAAGCTTGGAGATAATAGAAGATGATTTGAAATTAGTAGAAAGGGATATGCAGTATAAGTTAATGAGAATAACGGAAGAGGAAAGAAAAAGGGGATGAAGGACATGGGTGAAGTATGGGAGAATACAGATAGAGGGTGTATGATGGGATTGAGACGAGGAAAGGGAGAAGAGAGTAAAAAGTCAGGGTGTATAGGTATAGGGAGTTTATGAGAAATTTGGCACAATAGGATGTAGTAGTAATGATGGAGACGTGGTTAGATGAAAAAGGATTGAAAACAGTAAAGGGAAGGTTACCAAGAGGTTACAAATAGCAGGTTTAAAATGCAAAGAGGAAGAATAAAAAACGCAGAGCAATGGAAAGAATGATGATGGGAGTAAGGAACGAAGGTATAACAGAGAATAATGAGGAAGAGGTGAGAAAAAAGAAGGATTAATAGTAGAAAAGATCAATATCGGAGGAGATGGGTGGAAGATAGTGGGATTTTAAGTGAATGGTGGTATGCAGAAGATATCAGAGGAGATGAGAGAACTTATGGAAAAAGAACAAAAGATTAGGCTAATAATAGGAGTAGATTTTAATGCGAGAACAGGAGATAGAAGAGGAAAGGAATGGGGCAGAGAGCGAGGAAAAAAATCTAAAGACAAGATACTGAATGAGGAGAGAAAGAAATTGTTAAAGAACCTAGAGGAGATAGCTTGGTTCATTCTAAACGGAAATATAGAGGACGACGAGGAAGGGCACTATACGCCTGCAGGAGAAGAAGGGGTAACAGTAATTGAGTATACGGTAGTAGACGAAGAGGTGAAAGAGAAGGTAAAAAAACTGGAGGTAGATGATTATATAGATTCGGATTGCTTACCCATAATAGTAACACTAGAGGGGAAAAAAGTAATAAAAATATGGCTAAAAAGGAAGAAAAAGTGAAAAAAAACATGAAAAAGGGATTGGTCAGTGGAAGGGGAAGAACAGTTAAGGCTAAGGTAAGAAATATCAAAATGGGAGAAGGAAATGTAAACGAGATGGAAATAATGATAGGAGAAACAAAAAGATTATTAGAGTACACAAGAAAAAAATAAGTTAGTGAAGGAGGGGATATAAGTAGATGGGAAGAGGAATGTGAACAGAAGAAGAAGGAAGTGAAAAGGGAATTAAGAAAATTTAGGAAAGGGACAAGTAGTGGAGAAAAATATAGGAGAAAAAAGAAGTATATACTGAGTTGTGTGAACAAAAAGAAGAGGAGGACAATAAAAGGTTTGTTGAAGAGGCGGAGAAGACTAGGACGGAAGAAGAGGTTTAGAAAGTGGTAAATAGAGAAAGAAGAAGAAGGAAAAGAGGTGGGGTATGGAAGGAATATAAGGGGAAGGGGTGGGATTGGATGACAAGAGTTGTGAGGTGCGAAGGAGGTAGTAGAGAAGAGATAGTAAGGGAGGTGAAGTATGGAAGGGGTTGATAAACAAGGAAGGGAGAAAAGAGGGTCAATGAGAGAGGAGTAGAGAAGGCAAGGAAGGGGTAGAAAGCGACAAGAGGGATAGAAAGTAGTGCAGGAGGAGTATGTTGTGTATTAGGGCAAGAGGCGTAAGGGAATGATTAGAGAGGAGAGTATAGTTGTGGTGAGGAGAAGAGAGAAGAGATGATTAGAGAGGAGAGTAGAGGAGAGGAGCAGATAGTATCTGATAGTATAGGGTAGAATCTGTGAAAAGGAGAGGAGCGGATATGAGAGGATAAGAAAGGAGAGTAGAGGATATGAGAGGAGAGGAAAGGGTTGAGGATAGAAGAGGAGAGGGTTGAAGAGAGGATATGGGAGGAAAGGAGAGGAGAAGATAGTATATGACAGTATAGGGTAGAATCTGTGGAGAGGAGAGGATGAGAGAGAATAAGAGAGGTTAGGAGAGGATGAGAGAGGATAAGAGAGGTTAGGAGAGGAGAGTAGAGGATATGAGAGGACATAAGAGGAGAGGAGAGGAAAGGGTTAATGATAGGAGAGGAGAGGGTTGAAGAGAGGATATGAGAAGAGAAAAGAGGAGAGGGTTGATGAGAGGAGAGAAGAGGAAAGGAGATGAGAGTTAGATTCTTGTTTTTTTTTTCATTTCTCAAAATTTCGCAGTTAAATAGCCTTTTTAAAGAATGAAAAATAAATTTGTGAGACTAAATGAGTTCTCTGACATCTTATGGCGTGAAACAAGTAAAGGTTCAGTGGGAGGGGACGGAAGGACCGAATCCATTTGCGAGCCACGCGACGGATGGCATGAAGTTTTAAATGACTTTGGTATTAAAACTTTGATGGCATTTGTCAGTTTTCACTAAGTCTATGGAGAGTGTTTCGCAACTCTTAAGCCATTTTAAAGAGCCATTATTGACGTATTCTTCAAGATGAGGGGGATTCGCATCAAGTCTCTTCTTTTAGCTCCTCCTATAAACTTTTACATTCACAGTACCTTCAACATAAATTCAGATTTAAATAAAATAGAGACAAAGGTCCTGAATGGTGCCTAGTCCAACACGCTTTGTGCAGTGGAAAATTAACTTTATTTTCTAAGAAAAATTTCCAGTTTTCTCGTTTTTCCAATTAAATATGAACTGAATGAATAGAACTCAATCAGAATAATTAATTTTTTCTGAAAAAAGATCTTCAACTTTCGCTCCGCTGGGAATCGAACCACAGAACTTCCGATTGCCGGTCGAGTGATTTCCCACTAAGCTACTAGAGAGATCGCGAGAAGAAATTTTTTTCAGAAATACACGCATTATTTTGCCAGGTGGTACAAATCAAATTCTTCAAGGAATCTGTATTATCATCAGAGAATGGAATAAAAAAAATTTAACGTCTTTTCAGACTAGATGGAGTTATTAATTAAAAATTATTTTTAATTAATTTTTTTCTGAAAAAAATCTTCTTTCGCTCTGCTGGGGGAAAAATTAAAAAAAAATTAATTAAAAACAATTTTTAATTCATAACTCTATCTATTCTGAAAAGACGTTGGAAAATTTTCTGTCATTCTCTGATGATAATACAGATTTCTTGAAGAATTTGATTTGTACCACCTGGCCAAATATTGCGTCTCTTTCTGAAACAAAATTTCTTCTCTCGATCTCTCTAGTAGCTTAATGGGAAAGCACCCGACCGGCAATCGGAAGTTCTGTGGTTCGTTTCCCATCGAAGTGAAAGGAGAAGATCTTTTTTCAGAAAAAAATTAATTAAAAATAATTTTTAATTCATAACTCCATCTAGTCTGAAAAGATGTTAAAATTTTTTTTTTCATTCTCTGATGATAATACAGATTCCTTGAAGTATTCTATATTTTGTTATAAATTTATTTTTTTCGGTTGAAAAAGTTATTATTTGGCTGAACATTTAACTAGTTTGTTGAAAATTTAACAATTTAGTAGAAAATTCAACTAGTTGCTTGTAAATTAAAATTTTAATCAAAATTAATATTTTCGGGTTAAAAATGAACTGTTTTGTATAAATATTATTTTGGCTTAAGAGTTTAACATTTTTAATTAAATTTTTTCAATACGGACTGAAGAAGCTTATTTCGTTAAAAATTCAACAATTTTTTGATAATTAGGGGTGAAAATTTGAAAATTTATCTTTTTGTTTGAAAAATTTTGCTCTTATTTAAGAAATTTTATTTTTTTCTGTTAAAAAAGCAACTTTTTGGCCAAATATTAATCTATTTCGTCGCAAATTCACCTGTCAGATAAAAATTAATTTCTTTGCTTGAAAATTTAACTTTTTTGTTAAGAATTCGTTCTTTTTCGGGTGAAAAATTAATTTTCTAGAACTAAAATTTCAAAATTCAATTTTCGGTTCAAAATTTTTTTTTTAATTGAAAATGAAACTATTTAATTCGAAAATTATTTTTTTGGGCGAAGATTCACAATTCTTACTGAAAATTCATTGATTTGGTGAAAAATTGGACTATTTTGTTAAAAAATCGGTTTTCTTTTTGGTTTAATAATTTTTTTTTTAACTGAAACTTCACAAGTCCATTTTTGATCAAAATATGATTTCAGTTGAAAATTCATTTTTTTTTGGCTGAAAACTGAACTATTTTGTTTGAAAATCTTTTTTTTAGTTGAAAATTCATTTTTTCAACTGAAAACTCAACAATTCCATTTTTTATGAAAATTCAACTTTTTTTATTTAAAAATGCAACTATTTGGTAAAAAAATCATATTTCTAATTAAAAATTCATTTCTTTGGTTGAAAATTTAATTTTTCGAAAATTCGTCGTTTCTGGTAGAAAATTAATCTTCTTGGTGGAAAATTTATCTCTTTGGTGGAAAAATCTATTTTGTTGAAAATTCATTTTACTGGGGTGAAGTTAATTATCTAGAATAAAAATTCAAATATTTCATTTTCGGTAAAAAAAATTATTTTTGAAGGCACAGATTCACGATTGCAGTTGAAAATTCATATCTTTGGTTGAAAATTAAAATATTTTACTGAAAAAGCATTTTTTTAGGTTAAAAATTAATTCTTTAAACTTAAAACTTAACAATTCAATTTTTTTTTTATTTTGCTTTTTTATTTGAAAATTCAACTATGTCGTTAAAAATTGATCTTTCTGATTGAAAATTAATTTCCTTGATAGAATATTTAACAACTTTGTTAAACAAAATTTTGAGTAGAAAATAAATTTTCTTGACTGAACATTTACATATTTAATTTTTGATTATAAATTAATCTTTTTTAGTTAAAAATTCAATGGCGGAGATAACAATCGTAGATCCATAATTTAGTATATTTTCAATAAAATTTATTCTTTCAAGGAATCTATATTATCGACAGAGAATAACAGAAATTTTTAACGTCTTTTCAGACTAGATGCAAATATTAATTAAAAATTATTTTTAATTCATTTTTTTTTCTGAAAAAAGATTTTCTCCTTTCGCTCCGCTGGGAACCGAACCACAGAACCTCCGATTGCCGGTCGGGTGCTTTCCACACTAGATGCAAATATGAATTAAAAATTATTTTTAATCAATTTTTTTTTCTGAAAAAAGATTCTCTCCTCTCGCTCCGCTGGAAAACGAATCACACCGCACCCGACTGGGAATCGGAAGCTCTGTGGTTCGCTTCCCAGCGGAGCGAAAGGAGAAGATCTTTTTTTATGAACAAAAAATTAAATAAAAATTATTTTGTTAATATTAAAAAAAAAATTATATTCACATTCCACTTTTGATTTTGAGACTTTTCCAAAATAGATCTGCACTTAAAAAGAGTCAAAAAAATAAAAAAATAAAAAATATATATATAAAAAAATAAAATAAAACATTTATTTTGTATTATTTTATATTATTTTTGAGAAAAAAAATCAATTCTTGTTTATCTATTGTGTCGGTTAAATCATCAAATCGGACACGCATATTGACTAATCGGTGATTATTTTGGGTTCGATCATGATAATAACTGGCAAAAGTCGAAAGCAATCTTCTTTTCTTATCAGTCATATCACGCTTCTATTTTATTAAAAAATTGAGGTATTTGAAGGAAAAATAATGTTTATTTATATTTACATTAGAGTGGTTCAAAATATTTGGCTGTTTGGATTTTCATTTATCAGACCTCGAAAATCAATTTTTTTTTTAGATGACTCATCATTTTTTTATTTTTATTTTTTTTATTTAAAATGTAACTATTTTGTTAACATTTTGCAACAATTATTTTTTCAACTGAAAATTGAACTATTATTAATAATTTGAAAATTCAATTATTTGGTTCACAATTTCTGTATTTTGTTAAAAATTAAACTTTTCTGCTAAAAATTAATCTTTTTGATTTAAAATTTATTTCTTTGACTCAAAATTGAATTTTTTTATTAACAACTAAGTTTTTAACTGAAAATTTAACTAACTAAAATTTAATTCATGTTTGTTTGAAAATCAATCTTGTTTAGTTGAAAATTCAATTTTTTGTTTGAAAATTTCTGTATTTTGTTGAAAATTATTCTTTTTTTGTAGAAAATTATTTTTTTTATTGAAAATTAATTTTTCTTGGGTTGAAAATTAAGTTCTACTAATCAGAAATATGAATTTTTTTACCAAATAGTTGCATTTGTATAAAAAGTTGAATTTTCACAAAAAATGGAATTGTTAAGTTTTCAATTGAAAAAATGAATTTTCAACTAAGAAAAAAGATTTTCAAACAAAATAGTTCAGTTTTCAGCCAAAGAAAAAAAAATCAATTTTCAACCAAATATGGAATATTTAGATCTCTATTCTGAAAATTTTTGTATTTTGTTGGAAATTATTCTTTTTTTGTAGAAAATTATTTTTTTTTTAATTGAAAATTAATTTTTCTTGCGTTGAAAATTAACTTTTTTTTTACAGAAAATTAACTTTTTTTTACAGAAAATTTATTTTTGTAACTACAAATTTTACTAAATTTGTTGTCGATTTTTTTTTAGAGGAAATGTGGTTTTTCATTTTTTTATTCAGTTATTATTTTGTATTTGGTTGAAAATTCATTTCCTTGGTTAAAAGTTATTTTTTATTAAAAAGTAATTTTTTTAACTAAAAATTTAACTAAATTTTTCGTCGAATTTTTTTTGATACATTTAATCTTTTTGGTAGAAAACTTGAAAATTAATATATTCAGTTGAAATTTAATTTCCTTGGTTGAAAATTAGTTTTTTTTTTATCGAAAATTATTTTTTTTTTTTAACTAAAAATTGTAAACTATTCCATTTTTCCTCGATTTTTCTTTGTAGACATCTAATTTTTTTGGTGGAAAATTCATCAGTTTAGTTGATCATTTATTTGATTTCTTTAGAAACTTTTTTTTTTTAACTCAAAATTACACTATTCTATTTTTTGTTGAAAATTTATCATTTTTAGTTGAAAATTCATCTATTTTGTTGAAAATGTGTCTTTTTGGTAGAAAATTCATCTTCTATGTTAAAAATTCAATTATTTGGTTAAAATTAATTTTTTTATTGAAGGTGCATCATTGTAGTTATTTAACAATTTTTATTAAAGATTCGTTTTTTTTTAAATTGAATTTTTTTACTGAAAAAGCAGCAATTCCTTTTTTGTTAGTAAATTTAACTTTTTTTTCAAAAATCGTCTTCATGACTTGAAAACTCAACATTTTGGATCAGATTTTTTTTTAGTGGCTGAAAAATTTTTCTTGGTTGAAAATTCAACTCTTTTGTTAAAAATTCTTTTTTTTTCGTTTTAAATTAATTTTTGGAACTGAAAATTCAACTTTTATATTTTTTGTTAAAAATGGATCGTTTTTGGTTGAAAATTCGTTCTTTTTGGTTGAAAATTAATCTTCTTTTTTGAAAATTCATGTTTCATTTTATTTTTTTTTAAATTTATAGAAATATAATTTTTGTAAGATTCTTGAAAAAATTCAAAAAGATTTTTGAAGATTTCGGTTATGTCGAAAAAGTATAATTTTTTTATTTTACAGGATTTTGCCAAATTTCAGGAAAAATTCGAGTCAATTTGAAAGATATTTTGGACTTTTTTTAAACCTACTCGAATTATTCTTAAAATTTGGAAAAATCTTTGAAAATTAAAAATAAGTGCCCTAAAATTTTGCACATCTTTTTCAATATTTTTAGAAACCTTTTGAAAGCTTTTTCAATTAAAAAACATTTTTTTAAAGATTTTTTAGATTTTTTTTCAAACTTCTTAAAAAGCTTCGAAATTTTTTCGAAATCTTAAAAAAAAAATTTATTTAAATTATTTTCTTTAACCTTTTCGAAAAATTGTAAACCTTCTAAATGTCTTTTAGAATTATTTGAATTGGTCCAAAATTTTTTTTTAAATTCTGCAAAATTTCAAAAATTGCGTTCACATCTTCCAAATTCTGTTACGAAAATTTTGGAAATATTTTGAAATATTTTCAAATCTTTTTTAATATTCTATTGAAATTAATTTTTCAGAATTACATATCAGTTTAAATTTTCCCATGAATTTTAAGAAAATTTTTTTATTATCATGAAACCTTTCAAAATTCTTAAGAAGCTTCAAAATTTTTATTTCTAAATTAATTAATTTTTAATCTTTTTGAAACCTCTAAATTTTTTTCGAAATTTTAGGAAATAATTTCAAATTTTCCAAAATACTTGTTAATTTTGTCTTACAATCTATTTTTCAAAATAAAAAATCAGTTTAAATTTCCCAAGGAATTTTAAGAATTTTGTTTTATTATCGTGAAACATTTTCAAAATCTTTGAGAAGATTCAAAATATTTATTCACAAATATTCAAAAATGTACGTTTTTTTTTTAACTTTAAAAATTTTTTTTTAAATTTTGAATTAATTTCGAAACTTGTCAAAACTTCTAAATGTCTCTCAAACTTGATAGAATTTTTTTATAAAACTTTGTAATCTTGCTAATTACAAAATTTGTTTTTGAATCGACAATATTGTTTTTCGAAATTTTAGGAAATAATTTAAAATGTTTTAAAATCTTAGTCAATTTCCACTTAAAATTAATTTAAAAAAAAAATAAAAAATCAGTTTAAATTTTCCAAGGAATTTTAAGAATTTTGTTTTATTATCGTTAAACCTTTCGAAATCTTTAAGAATCTTCAAAATTTGTATTCACAAATTTAAAAAAACGTACGTTTCTTCTAACTTTTTTTAAATTTTTTCAAATTTTGAATTAATTTCGAATCTTTTCAAAACTTCTAAATGTCTCTTAAACTTGATAGAATTTTCTTATTAAACTTTGTAATATTGCTAATTGAAAAATTTGGATTTAAAATCGACAATATTGTTTTTCGAAATTTTAGGAAATATTTTGAAATTTTTTGAAATTTTAGTCAATTTTCACTTAAAATTAATTTGAAAAAATAAAAAATCAGTTCAAATTTTTCAAGGAATTTTAAGAATCTTGTTTTATTATCGTGCAACCTTTCAAAATCTTTAAGAAGCATCAAAATTTTTTATACAGAAATATTAAAAAATGTACGTTTTTTTAACTTTTTGAAAATGTTTTCAAATTTTCAATTAATTTCGAATCTTTTCAAAACTTCTAAATATCTCTCAAACGTGATAGAATTTTTTTTCTAAAACTTTGTAATCTTGCTAATTACAAACTTTGTTTTTAAATCGAAAATATGTCAATTTTCACTCAAAATTAATTTAAAAAAAAAATAAAATAAAAAATCAGTTCAAATTTTCCAAGGAATTTTAAGAATTTTTTTCTATTATCTTAACAACTTTTATATATATTAATTTATAGAATTCCTGAAAATAAAAACAAGAATCCAACGAAAAAATTCAGACAGACACCATAATTGAAATAAAAAAAAAAATTTCCCAAAAATAAAAAAAAAATTGAGTGATTTCATAATAATAAAAATAAAAAAGAGGAAAGAAATAAAAAAGGAAGGGGATTTGGTTGGTTTTATAATTTTTATTTTCTCTTTTTTATTTTTTTAAAAGAAAAAAAAAAATTTTTTTCAAGAAAAAGTTTTTTTTTTATTACAATGGGAGCATTTTAATCTAATTAAAAATTCTCAAATTTCAGTTATTTTTATTATTTTTATCAATTGTTTCGAATAGTTTTTGGGCGTCATACCCTTTTTAACAATTGGATTATTAACCAATTTATTCAATCAGGAAATAATGTTTTTTCAGAGATTTCAAGATGGATTTTTTCAAATTGTTTAAAAAAAATATATTTACAGAATATTCTCCAAACCTCTCAGAATGAAATTTTAAAAGAAAAGATGGAGCTATGAATTAAAAATTATTTCAGTTAATTTTTTTCTGAAAAAAGATCTTCTCCTTAGAGAATCACAGAAATTTTTAACGTTTTTTTCAGACTAGATGGAGCTATGAATTAAAGATTTTTTCAACTAATTTTTTTTTCTGAAAAAAAGATATTCTCCGTTCGCTCCGCTGGGATTCGAATCACAGACTTTCTGATTTCCGGTCAATCTTCTTTTCCCATTAAGCTACTAGAAAGATCGAGAGAAGAAACTTTATTTCAGAAAATATACGCATTATGATGCTAGATGTTACAAAGCAAATTTTTCAAGGAATCTGTATTATCATTAGAGAATAAAATACATTTTTAACGTCTTTTCAGACTAGATGGAGCTATGACTTAAAAAATTTTGTAATTAATTTTTTTTTTCTGAAAAAAAGATTCTCTCCTTTCTCTCCACTGGGATTCGAACCACAGATTTTCTGATTTCCGACCAGGTTCTTTTCCCATTAAGCTACTAGAGAGATCGAGGAGAAGAAACACCTGACTGGAAATCTAAAGTTCTGTGGTTTGAATCCCAGCGGAGAGAAAGGAGATCTTTTTTCAGAAAAAAAAAAAATAATTACAAAATTTTCTAAATCATAGCTCTATCTAGTCTGAAAAGACGTTAAAAATTTCTGTAATTCTCTAATGATAACACAGATTCCTTCAAAAATTTGCTATGTAACATCTACCATCATAATGCCTATATTTTCTGAAATAAAGTTTCTTCTCTCGATCATTCTAGTAGCTCAATGGGAAAAGCACCTGACCGGGAATCAGAAGTTCTGTGGTTCGAATCCCAGCTAAGCAAAAAAATATTTTTTTTTTTTCAAGAAAAAAATTACCTAAAATAATTAATTCACAGAAAAAAATTTTTTTATCAGCAAAAGAAAAAGGTTATGGAATGTGAATGAAAAAATATTTAAAAAATAGTTATTTCGAAATTGATCAATTGACTAAAAGAGGAAAATGAAATTACTATTATCTCACGACGATATCATCCAGGAAAGACAATCAATAACAAAAATTGTCAGTTGGAGGATTAATTCCGGATTCCAATTAAGTTTTTTGTCTTCAGAATTTTAATTATTTCGACTGATTATAAATTGATAAATACGATCTAGTTACTATCATTCCAATTATGATGGAGATACAATCTATAAATTCTGATTGAAACTTATCACGTTTTTTGGTATATAAAAACGGTAAATCAGGTCGAATAGCAAAGTTAGTGAAGAATCAACCAAAATGAATCACTTCTCGTCTCTTGTGCTTTTTTGCCTTTTGGCAAGTGCTATAGGTAAGTCTGTAATTAAAAATTTATTTAATAATAATTTCGACAAATATATGTATTTTCAACTGAAAAAAATAATTTTTCAAAAAAAAAAAAAATAGAATAGTTTGTTTTCAAGTAAGAGAAATAAGTTTTTAATCAAATAAAATAAATTTTTAACGAAATAGTTAAACAAAAATTTCGACGAAAAATTTAATAGTTAAATTTTCATTTGGAAAAATTTATTTTCAATAAAAAAGAAACTAATTTCCCACCAAAGAAATAAAATTTCAATCTAAAAGAATAATTTTTAACAAAATATATGAATTTTTAACTAAAAAAGTTAAATTTTCAAGAAAAAATAAATTAATTAATTTTAAGTTAGAAAAATGAGTTGTTAAACAAACAAAATAAATTTTGAACGAAATAGTTGAATTGTCAACCAAACAGATGAATTTTCAATCGTATCTTTGTTAAAAAATCAATTTTCAATAAGAGAACAATAAATTAAAAAAAAAAAAAATACAATTTTCCACCAAAAAAGAATAATTTTTAACAAAATAAATTATATATATATATATATATATATAATAAAATATAATAAATAAAATATATATATTATATTTGTGGATTTTACAGAAAAAAAATAACAGTCAAATTGTCCCAAGATTTTTCTTCTGAAATAACCATTTGCTTAAATTTTCCAGATTTTCGCTAATCGCGTGTTTGGTTGAACAAAATTTTTAAAAATAAATTTTGAAATAATAAATTAATTAATATTTAATATTTAATAAATAATAAAATTTTTTTAATTGATTGAAAATAAAAATTTTGTTTGTTTGTTTCGGTGAAAATTAAACTATTTGGTTAAAAATTTCTGTATTTTCTTGAAACTTTGTCTTTTGAGGTAGAAAATTAATCTTATTGGTGACTAATTCACCTTTTTGGCTGAAGGTTCATATAATTTGTTGAAAATTGATTTTTTTTGTAAAAAAAATCCTTTAGGTTCAAAATTCATTTCCTTGGCTTGAAAATCAGTTTTTTAATTGAAAATTAATTTTTTAACTGAAAATTTAACAATTTCATGTTGAAAATTTGTCTTTTGTGGTAGATTATTCTTTTTTGGTAGGAAATTATTCCTTTTTGTTGAAAATTTATTTCTTTGGTTAAATATTAATTTTCTTTTCATTGAAAATCAATTTTTTAAATTAAAAATATAACTAAATTTTTTGTCGAATTTTTTTTTAGACATTGAACCTATTTCTCTGATCGAAAAATAAACTATTTTATTCTTTGTTGAAAATTCATCAATTTTGCTAAACAAATTTTAGTAGAAAAACAATCTTTGGTTCAAATTTCATTTCTTTGGTTGAAAATTAGTTTTTTTATTAAATTAATTTTTTTAACTAAAAATTTACCTATTCCTTTTTTCGTTACAATTTTTTATAGATGCTTAATCTTTTTGGTTGAAAATTCAACTATTTTGTTGAAAATGTATTTTATTTGGTTAAAAACGTATTTCTCTAACTTCAATTCAAACTATTCTTTTTTTTGTTGTACTTTTTATCATTTTTAGTTGAAAATACACTTATTTTATTGAAAGATCGTTTTTTTTCAAGTCAAAAATTTAATTATTTTGACAGAAAATGCATATTTTTCTGTTGAAAATTCAACTTTTTTTTCAAAAATTAAAAAATTTCGCAGTTTTTTTTATTGAAAATTAAAATATTTTTTGGTGGAAATATAAACTATTACACTTTTTGTTGAGAATTTATTTTTTCAATTAAAGATTTATCAGTTTGTTTGAAGATTTAACTATTTTGTTGAAAATTCCCTTTTTCTTGGTTGCAAATTTGAATTTGAAAACAGAAATTTATTTAATTTTGTTTAAAAATTATTTAATTTTTCAAATCTAATTATTTTCAAAATATTATTTTTTAAATAAAAATACCAGTTCTCCATGAAAAACATAAAAATTTTCTAGAATAGTAAGTCTTCTTTGAAAACTGATGTATTTTTATTTAAAATCATAGATTTCCCGCGAAAAGTGGTGACATAACCTAAAATATCGATTTTGGATATGAAACGCTAACATAACCTGAAATTGTAAAAAATTTTGAATTTACTCTGACGGTAATGATTTTTTAAAATGAAAAATATCAATTTTCAATGAAACATACTAACATAACGTAAGAAAAAATTATTCAAAATTGTAAATTTCTTTAAAATTGAATTATTTTTGTTGAAAATAACCTATTTTTAGTGAAAAACTTGAATATAAATTTAGCTACGTCCAAAATAAAAATTTCAGCATAACCTACAATTGTACAAAAAGAATTTTATTTTATTTGTTAGTATAATAATTTTTGACTAAAATTATTATTTAAAAAAATCGTATTTTTGTTTTAAAATATCAATTTTAAGTGAAACACACCAACATAACCTAAAGCTGTTAAAAAATTGTAAACGTTCTTCGAAATCTAATAATTTTGTATTGAAATACCAATTTCAAATACTAATTTTGTTTAAAAATACAAATTTCTGGTCTAAAACTCTAACATAACCTAAAATTGTTTCAAAAATGTGAATCGTTAAAATCTAAAGAATTTTTCTAAATTTTATTATCAGAAAAAAATCTCTGGATTCAAATCTAATTATTTTTATTTTGAATTCCAAGTATCAAGAGAAACACGCCAACATAACCTGAAGTTGTTAAAAATTTTAATTAAAATACTACTTTCATGTAAAAAAAACGTGAGTATAACCTAAAAAAGTTCAAAAAATATAAATCCTGTTCGAACTATAATGATTTTTGTTTAAAAATGCAGATTTCTGGTGTAAAACTCTAACATAACCTGAAATTGTTTACAAATTGTGAATATTAAAAATCTAATTTTTTTTTACTAAAGTACTAATTTCTTGTAAGAAAACGTCAATATAACTCAACATTGTTTTATAATTGTAAATCATGTTCAAGCCTTGACGATTTTCGTTTAAAAATACAAATTTGTGGTGAAAAACTCGAACATAACCTAAAATTGTGAAAAATGTGAATTTTTAGAATCTAACGAATTTTGTTTGAAAATGTAAATTTCCGTTCAAAATGCCAACATAACCTAGAACGAAAGTTTTTCGCACATTTTTTTTATCAAAATCTAATAATTTTTTAATAAAAATACTAATTTCCGGTAAAAAAGACATACATAACCTAAAATTGTTCAAAATTGTAAATTTCATTTGAAATCTAATGATTTTTGTTTAAAAGTACAAACCGATATAAAACGCTAAATAACATAACCTAAAATTGTTTGGAAAAAGGAAATCATGTTGGCGGTTTTCATTTGAAAATACTAATTTCCGGTCAAAAAGACATATGACCTAAAATTATTCAAAATTGTAAGTTTCATTTAAAATCTAATGATTTTTGTTTAAAAGAACAAATTTCCAGCATAAAAAGCTAGATAACATAACCTAAAATTGTGTGGAAAAGGAAATCTTGTTGACGGTTTTTATTTGAAAATACTAATTTCCTGGCAAAAAGATAAACATAACCTTAAATTGTTCAAAATTGTAAATTTTATTCAAAATCTAATGATTTTTGTTCAAGTGAACAAATTTCCGGTAGAAAACGATAAATAACATAACCTACAATTATTTAGAAAAGGAAATCTTGTTGACCGTTTTTGTTTAAAAAATACAAATTTCCGGTCAAAAAGACATAGGCAACCTAAAATTGTTCAAAATTGTGAATTTTAGTTTAAATCTAATGATTTTTGCATTAAAGAACAAATTTGCGGCACAAACTGCTGAATAACATAACCTAAAATTGTTTGAAAAAGGAAATATTGTTAACGCTCTTTATTTGAAAATACTAATTTCCGGTCAAAAAGGCATACATAACCTAAAATTGTTCAAAATTGTAAATTTTATCTGAAATATAATGAAATCTAACGAAAATAACATAACCTAAAATTGTTTGGAAACGGAAATCAGTCCCAATTTTTAAATCCAAAACCTTTACTTTATTTATTATTTAACAATTATTTTAATTTACTTTAGGAAATCCTTTACTGCAAGAACCGGAAGGATTTTTTCAAAAACTTGCTTTAAATAATAAAGTTAGTGGACGGATTATCGGAGGCAGTGTAGCACCAGAAGAAGCTTTTCCTTATCAAGTTTCTCTTCAAAGGTACAGGAGTCACTTTTGTGGTGGTTCAATCATAAATTCTCAATGGATCTTGACTGCAGGACACTGTCTCAGTGGGTAAGTTTTAACACGAAATAATTTTTTTTTCTCTAGTAGCTTAATGGGAAAGCACCTGAACGGAAATCAGAAGTTCTGTGGTTCGATTCCCAGCGGAGCAAAAGGAGAAGATCTTTTTTCAGAAAAAATTGATTAAAATAATTTTTAAATCATAGCTCTCGTTTTCTCGATCTCTCTAGTAGCTTAATGGGAAAGCACCTGACCGGAAATCAGAAGTTCTGTGGTTCTACTCCCAGCAAAGCGAAAGGAGAAGATTTTTTTTCAGAACAAATTAATTAAAATAATTTTTCTTACATAGCTCCATCTAGTCTAAAAAGACGTTAAATATTGTATGCTATTCTCCAATGATAATACTTTCTTGAAAGATTTGATTTGTACCATCTACCATAATAATGCGTGTATTTCTGAAAAAGGTTTCTTCTCTCGATCTCTCTAGTAGCTTAATGGGAAAATACCTGACCGGAAATCAGAATTTCTGAGGTTCGACTCTCAGCGGAGCAAAAGGAGATGATCTTTTTTCAGAAAAAATTATTTAAAATAATTTTTAATTCATATTTGCATCTAGTCTGAAAAGACGTTAAAATTTTCTTTTATTCTCTGATGATAATGCAAATTCCTTGAAAAATTTGATATGTACCACCTTGCAAAATAATGTGTGTATTTTCTGAAAAAAGTTTCTTCTCTCGATCTCTCTAGTAGCTTATTGGAAAAGCACCTGACCGGAAATTAGAAGTTCCGTGGTTCGTTGCTCATCGGAGCGAAAGGAGAAAATCTTTTTTCAGACAGAAAATAAATAAAATATTTTTTAATTCATGTTTCCATCTAATCTGAGAAAACGTTAGAAATTTCTGTTATTCTCTAATGATAATACAGATTCCTTGAAAAATTTGATTTGTACCGCCTTGCAAAATATTGCATGTTTTTTCTGCAAAAAGTTTCTTCTCTCCATCTCTCATATCTCCATCTAGTCTGAAAAGACGTGAAAAATTTATGTTATTGTCTGATGATAATACAGATTCCTTAAAAAATGTAACTTGTACCATCTAGTAAAAAATGCGTGTATTTCTGAAAAAGATTTCTTCTCTCGATCTCTCTAGTAGCTTAATGGGAAAGCATCTGGCCGGGAATCGGAAGGTCTGTGGTTCGTTTCCCAGCGGAGCGAAGGGAGAAGATCTTTTTTCAGAAAAAATTAATCAAACATCTTTTGTTTAAAATTCAACTACTTAGTTGAAAGTGGTTGAAAATTCATTTCTTTGGTTGAAAATTAGTTTGTTTTTGTTAATTAATTTTTCAACTGAGATTTAACTATATCCTGTTTGTTTGATCATTAATTTTCTTCAGTTGAAAATTCAACTATTTGTTTCAAAATTTATGTATTTTGTTAAAACTTTGTCTTTTGTGCAAGAATATTAATCTTTTTGGTGACTAATTCACCTTTTTTGTTAAAAATTAAACTATTAGCTTGAAAATTTCATTAAGAATTAAAATATTCGTTTGAAAATTCATGTGTTTTGTTGGAAATTATTTTTTTTTTCTAGAAAATTAATCTTTTGGGTTAAAACTTCATTTCTTTAGGTGAAAATTAGTTTTTTTATTGAAAATTAATTTTTTCATCTGAATATTTAATTAAATTTTGTTTCGAAAATTTCTTTTTTTATATAAATTTAATCTTTTTGGTAGCAAATTCATTTTTTGTGTTGAAAATTTTACTATTTCGTTAAAAATTTATTTTATTCGCCTAAAAAATTATTTCTCTAACTGAAAGTTGAAATATTCTTATCCTGTTAAAAATTTATTTTTTTTTAATTTTAAAATTCACCTATTTTGTTAAAAATTTGTCTTTTATGGTTGGAAATTCCAATTCAAATTGAAATATCTGGTTAAAAATTGATGTGTTTTGTTAAAAATCATTAATTTTTGGTAGAAAATATCTTTTTGGTTCAAAATTGGTTTTTTTATTGAAAATTAATTTTTTTAACTAAAAATTTTACTAAATTTTTCGTTGGATAATTTTTTCTTTTATATACATTTAATCTTTATGAAAATTTATTTTTTCAATTAAAAACTTATTTCTATAACTTAAAATTGAACTATTCTATTTTTCGTTGAAATTTTTGTTAGTTGAAAATTGATCTATTTTGTTTGGAAATTTATCTTTTTTGGTAGAAAATTAACATTTTTGGTTGAAATCCAACTCTTTTCTTGAAAATTTCTATTTTTTGGTTTAATTTAACAGTTTTTTATTAAAGAATAAAAAAATATTTTTTTAAATAAAATAAAATAATTTTCTACACCTTATATTACCGAATTTCAATATTTCCGATTATAAAAAATTCCCGAAATAAAATTGCCAATATTAGAAATTATCTGAAACTCTAAAAATGCCGACACAGGGAAATTCCGAAATTATCAAAGTCCTGATTCTAAACAATCAGGAAATTGATAAATAATCAAACAATAAATAATAAATCCAATTCAAGACTTTTATTTGATAAACAAATTTTTTGATTATTTTTTATTTTATAGTATATTTATTATTAACACAATTTTTAAATTATTTATATTCAGAAATTTTCTAAGTAATAATAAAAATCTTAACGAAAAATTGATACATCTGAAAAGTTCACAAAAAATGTCAAATTTGTTGTTAAATAAAAAAACAACAACATTTTCTTCTGTAAAAAGATCTTCTCTTTTCGCTCGGCTGGGAATCGAACCTCAGAACTTGCGATTGCCGGTCGGGTGCTTTCCCATTAAGCTACCAGAGAGATCGAGAGAAGAAACTTTTTTCAGAAAATACACGCATTATTTTGCAAGGTGGTACATATCAAATACATATTTCCATTCTGAAAAAAGTTTCTTCTCACGATCTCTCTAGTAGCTTATTGGGAAAGCACATGAACAGAAATCAGAAGTTCTGTGGTTCGATTCCCAGCGGAGCGAAAAGAGAAGATCTTTTATTCAGAAAAAAAAAATTAATTTTTAATTCATAGTTCCGTCTAGTCTGAAAAGACGTTGAAATTTTCTGTTATTCCCTGATGATAATACAGACTCCTTACAAAATTTGATTTGTACCATCTGGCGAAATAATGTGTGTATTTTCTGAAAACAGTTTCTTCTCTCGATCTCTCTAGCAGCTTATTGGGAAAGCACCCGACCGGCAATCGGAAGTTTTGTCGTTCGATTCCCAACGGAGCAAAAAGAGCAGATCTTTTATTCAGAAAAAAATTAATTCTTAATTCGTAGTTCCATCTAGTCTGAAAAGACGTTAAAAATTTATTTTATTCTCTGATGATAATACAGACTCCTTAAAAAATTTGATATGTACTATCTTGCAAAATAATGCGTGTATTTTCTGAAAAAAGTTTCTTCTCTCGATCTCTCTAGTAGCT
>CAKNYM010047786.1:43874-57665 GCA_932195095.1 Andricus curvator
CTGTGAAAAGATTTCTCTTCTGATTGATCGTTACCATCTCCGATGATAATACAGATTTCAGAAAAAGGATTCTTCTTCCGATCTCTCTAGTAGCTTAGTGGTTGAAGCACCTGACCGGCAGTCAGTTGACCTGGCGTTCGAATCCCAGCGAAGCGAAAGGAGATCTTTTTTCTGAATCAATTTACCTTTAAAAATTATTTTTAAATAATAACAATTTTTAGAGAAAACTAATAGGTGTGCTTTAAAATTTTAGAACGGTGTTGAAGGTCTTCCCGTTAAATTGCAGTATCTAAATAGTAAAATCTACGATCACGATAATTGTCTGAGCTTCAGTCCGTTGGTATCAGACAAAAATATTTGCACATTCACAAAATATGGAGAGGGACTTTGCAATGTAAGTAATTGATTTATATTTATTTTGTTTACATCACCTCCATGAATTTTTATTTTCTGATATGTACACTCGAATCCAGATTTAGTAACCCCCGGTTTAGTAATTACTAGAATTGCTGGCCCACGGAGTTCCTCAGAGCGCATGGCGAGAGACGGTTGCGACTCTTGCCTCGGAAGGGCCGCAGTGCGCGAGTACTCAGTCGAGCATATTGCGCAATATTATGCAATTGCTCGAGAATATGCTCGACCTTTATGTACTTTGAGAAGTTAATGCACATTTGTGAGCATTTGGAATTTGGATTTAAAAAATCGTATTTTCTACTTTTATTCATAATAATTACATTCTTTAAATTTCGCGGGAAAATGCTTCGCTTCAAATTGGAAAGGGTGCTAAATTTGAATGATAAAAGAAGTCAAAGTAATAAAAAACATTATTTGCATTAAACATTGCCTCATTCAGGATTGCTACAATAACCCAATTTTTAAATTATTCTAGGTATAAAATCAACCATGCACCTAGAAGATTAATAATTTTAATGCAAAGGAAATTTTTGTTTCTGAGTATATTTTTAAACACTGTTAGTAAAAAATTTCTTTTTTTTCTCGATCTCTCTAGTAGCTTAATGGGAAAGCACCCGACCGGCAATCGGAAGTTCTGTGGTTCGTTTCCCAGCGAAGCGAAATGAGAAGATCTTTTATCAGAAAAAAATTAATTAAAATAATTTTTAATTCATGTTTCCATCTAGTCTGAAAAGACGTTAAAAATTTCTGTTATTCTCTGATGATAATGCAGATTCCTTGAAACATTTGATTTTTACCACCTTGCAAAATAATGCGTGTATTTTCTGAAAAAAAGTTTATTTTCTCGATCTCTCTAGTAGCTTAATGGGAACGCACTTGACTGGCAATCGGAAGTTCTGTGGTTCGTTTCCCAGAGAAGCGGAAGGAGAAGATCTTTTTTCAGAAAAAAAAAAATTAATTAAAATAATTTTTAACTCATATTTCCATCTAGTCTGAAAAGACGTTAAAAATTTCGGTTATTTTCTGATGATAATAGAAATTCATTGAAAAAATGTTAACCAAATAGTTAGTTGAATTTTCAACCCCAAAGATTAATTTTCTACCAAAAAAGATTCATTTTCGACAAAGTACATGAATTTTCAATTAAAAAAAAATCAATTTTCAACCAAAATTAGGATAAAAAAACGATTTTTCAACCAAATATTTTTTTTTCAACCAAAAAAATAATTTTTCGAGCAAAAATAGAAGAATTAAATTTTGAGTTGAGACAATCAATTTTCAAAGAAAAATATTAATTCTCAACAAAATAATTCAATTTTAAACAAAAAAAGATAAATTTAAAAATCAAAAATATTATATTTCAATTTGCAATTATAAATGTAAATTAAAAAAAAACGAGTTTTCAGCAAAATTAATTAATTTTCAACTAAAAATATAGATTTTCAAGCGAAAATTGAATAGTTGTATTTTCAGTTGAAAAAATTAATTTTCAAGTAAAAAGAAACGAATTTACAACCCAATAAATTAATTTCTAATCACAATGATGAATTTTTAATCAAAAATGTAAATTTTTACCAATTTTTTATCGAAAAATTATTTTTGTTTTTTATAAAAAAAAAAAATTTTTTTTGGTTAAAAATTTAATAATTTTGTTGAAAATTCAACAATGACGTTAAAACTCTTTTTGATTAAAAATCAATGTTTTATAATCTCTTTTAGTTGGAAATTTTTTTTTTTGTCAAAAATTTAAATCTTTTGATGAAAATTAATTTTTGGTTCGAAAATTCATCTCATTCGGGAGAAATGTAATCTGTTGCGAATGCAACTATTTGGTTGAAAATTCATTTTTTTTAAATGTTATCTAATTTTTTTTATAATATTATATATATATAATTTTTATTTTTTAATGAAAAATTACATTTTTAATTGAGAATTTATATTTTTTGGTTGAAAGTTGAACTTCTTTGTTATTAATTAATTTTTTTATTCCAAAATTCATCTTCGTAGTAAGATTTCATCTCTTTGTTTGAACATTTGAATATTTTATGAAAAATTATTTTTTTTTTAGTTGAATATAATTTTTTCAAACTACAATTTAACCACTCTATTTTTGGTTTAAAATTTTTCTTTTTTTTATTCGTTTCTTTTTTTTTCTCCTTTGTCAACAATCAATTTTTTATGATTCATCATTTTAGATGAACATTTATCTCTTCTGTCGAAAATCTATTTCATTGAAATTTTTTTTTTCGAAAATTAACTTTTATACTGAAAAAATTAACTATTCTAGTTCAAAATTCAACATTTTGGCAAAGATTTAACTATTTTTTTGGAAAATTATTTTTTTTTGTTTTAAAATTATTTTTTTTTTAATGAATGTTTAACTATTCCATTTTTTGTTGAAAATCTACCTATATTTAGTAGAAAGTTTATCTCTTTTAGTTGAAAATTCGTCTTTGGTTAAAAATTAATTTTTTTGGTCGAAAATTAATTTCTTAAACTTAAAATTTATTTCTTTTTTTTTGTTGCAAATTACCTTTTAAAACTTAAAATTTAACCTCTCCATTTTTGGTTCAAAATTTTTCTTTTTTAATAGAAAATTCAACTGTTTGGTTAAAAAATCACGTATTTTGTTGAAAATTCATCTTTTTTGGTAGAAAAGTGATCTTTTTGGTTGAAAATTTAAATACTTAGTTTAACTTCTTTGTTTAGAATTAATTTTTTTATTATTCATCATCATAGATAACATTCGTCTCTTTGATGAAAAATATTACTATTTTGTTAAAATTTTTTTTTTTTTTCAAGTTGAAAATTAATTTTTTTAACAAAAAATTTAAATCTTCTAGCTGACGATTCATCCTTTTAGTTTCAAATTAATTTTGTCGGTTGAAAATTTCACTATTTTGTTGACAATATTTTTTTATTGTTAAAAATTAACTTGTTTGCTGACAATTCAACTATTCTAGTTGAAGATTCATCCTTCTATTTTAAAATTCATATTTATGTTGAAAATTTTAATTTTTTTTATTTTCAAAAATTAATTTATTTACTGAAAATTTAACTTCTCTAGTTGAAGGTTCATCATTTTAGCTTGAAATTTATCTCTTTGTTGAAAACTAATTTTTTTGGTTAATTAATAATCATTTTAGGTGAAAATTCATCTCTTTAGTGAAAAATTTCACCTTTTTTTGAAAATTCAGTTTTCTTGATTGAAAATCAATTTTATTATCTAAAAATTTAACCCTTCTTGTTGACGAAGCTTCATTTTAGTTACAAATTAATTTCTTTGGTTGGAAATTTCACCATTTTTTTGAAATTTTTTTTATCGTTAAAAATTAACTGGTTTTCTGAAAATTCAATTATTCTTGTTTAAGATTCATCCTTCTGTTGAAAATTCATCTCTTAGTTAAAAATTCTCTTTCTTGGTTGATGTTTCATCATTTGCGGTGAAAATTCATCTCTCTCGTGAAAAATTTCACTATTTTGTTAAAAATTCAATTTTTTGGTTGAAAATTAATTTCTTTAAACAAAAATTTATCTCTACTTATTGAAAATTCATCATTTTGGTTGAAAATTAATTTCTTTGGTTGAAGATTTGACAATTTGTTGAAAAAACGGTTTTTGTGTTAAATATTAACTTAGTCAGTGAACATTCAACTATTCTAGTTGAAGATTCATCATTTTAGTTGAAAATGTATCTCTTTGTTAAAAATTCATTTTTTTTATGATGCATCATTTTAGGTGAAAATTGATCTCTCCAGTGAAAAATTTTCAGTATTTTCTTGAAAATGAGATTTTCGTGATCTAAAATTAATTAATTTGACCAAAAATTCAACCTCATCTAATTGAAGATTCATCACTTTAGTTCAAAATTAATTTATTTGATTGAGGATTTAACAATTGGTTGAAAAAACCTTTTTTTTTGTTAAGAATTAACTTATTTCAGTGAAAATTTAACTCTTCTAATTGAAGATTCATCATTTTAGTAGAAAATTAATTTTGTCGGTTGTAAATTTCAATATTTTGTTGAAATTTTTTTTTATTGTTAAAATTTAACTTATTTTCTGAAACTATTCTAGTTGACGATTCATCATTTTAGTTGAAAATTAATGTCCTCGGTTGAAAAATTCACTATTATCTTAACACTTCTTTTTTATTGTTAATAATTAACTTGTTTTCTGAAAATTTAACTATTCTTATTGAAGATTCATCCTTTTAGTTGAAAATGCATCTGTCTGTAAAAAATTCTCTTTTTTGGTTAATGATTAATTAATTAATTAATTTCTTTGTTAAAAATTAATTTTTTTGGTTGATGATTCATCATTTTAGGTGAAAATTCATCTCTTCAGTGAAAAATATAACTTTTTTGTTGAAAATTCGGTTTTTTTAATTAAAAATTAATTTCTTTAACCAAAAATTTAACTCTTCTAATTGAAGATTCATCACTTTAGTTCAGAATTAATTTCTTTGTTTGAAGATTTAACAATTGGTTGAAATACGTTTTTTTTTTGGTTAAAAATTAGCTTATTTAAATGAAAATTAAACTCTTCTAATTGAAGATTCATAATTTTAGTTGAAAATTTATCTCTTTTGAAAAATTCATTATTTTTTTAATGATTCATCAGTTTAGTTTAGTTTTAGTTTAGTTTTAGTTTTTTTTTTCATTTCTTTGATGAAAAATTTTACTATTTTGTCGAAAATTCAGTTTTTTTAGTTAACTCTTATAATTGAACATTCATCACTTTAGTTCAAAATTAATTTCTTTGGTTGAAGATTTAACAATTGGTTGGAAAAACGCTTTTTTTGTTGTTAAAAATTGACCTATTTAAATGGAAATTCAACTCTTCTAATTGAAGATTCATCATTTTAGTTGAAAATTTATCTCTTTCTTGAAAATTCATTTTTTTGATAATGATTCATCAATTTAGGTTTAAATGCATCTCTTTGATGAAAAATTTCACTATTTGGGTCAAATTCGTTTTTTTTTTTTAGTTGAAAATTAATTTCTTTAACCAAAAATTCAACTCTTATAATTAAAGATTCATCATTTTAGTTGAAAATTAATTTCTTTGGTTGAAGATTGAGCAATTGGTTGAAATACGTTTTTTTTGTGGTTAAAAAATTAACTTGTTTAAATGAAAATTTAACTCTTCTAATTGAAGATTCATCATTTAAGTTGAAAATTTATCTCTTTATTAAATTTTCTTTTCCGTTAATGATTCATCATTTGAGGTGAAAATTCATCTCTTTGATGGAAAATTTCACTATTTTGTTGAAAATTTGGTTTTTTTAGTTGAAAATTAATTTCTTCAACCAAAAATGTAACTCTTTTAGTTAAGGATTCATCACTTTAGTTAAAAATTAGATTCTCTGGTTGAATATTTAACAATTGGTTAAAAAAAACGTTGTTTTTTTTGTTGTTGAAAATTAACTTATTTGAATGAAAATCTAACTCTTCTAATTGAAGATTTATCACTTTGGTTGAAAATTTCACTATTTTGTTGCAATTGTTTTTATCGTCAAAAATTAACTGGTTATCTAAAAATTTCACTATTTTTGTCGTAGATTCATCCTTTTAGTTCAAAATTCATCTCTTTGTTAAAAATTCTCTTTTTTCGTTAATGATTCATCATTTGAGGTGAAAATTCATCTCTTTGATGAAAAATTTCACTATTTTGTTGAAAATTCGGTTTTTTCAATTGAAAATCAATTCCTCTAACCAAAAATTTATGTCTTCTTATTGAAAATTCATCAATTTGGTTCAAAATTAATTTCTTCGGTTGAAGATTTAACAATTGGTTAAAAAAAACTTTTTTTTTTTTGTTAAAAATTAACTTATTTAAATGAAAATTTAACTCTTCTAATTGAAGATTCATCATTTTAGTTGAAAATTTATCTCTTTCTTAAAAATTCATTTTTTTTGTTAATGATTCATCAGTTTAGGTGAAAATTAATCTCTTTGATAAAAAATTTTACTATTTTGTTGAAAATTCAGTTTTTTTTTAGTTGAAAATTAATTTCTTTAACTAAAAATATTAATAACTATAAAATAAAAATATACTCTTATAATTGAAGATTCATCATTTTAGTTAAAAATTAATTTCTTTGGTTGATGATTTAGCAATTGGTTGAGAAAAACTTTTTTTTGGGTAAAAAATTAACTTGTTTGAATGAAAATTTAACTCTTTTAATTGAAGATTCATCATTGTGGTTGAAAATTTCACTATTTTGTTGAAATTTTGTTTATCGTTAAAAATTAACTGTTTATCTGAAAATTTCACTATTTTTGTTGTGGATTCATCCCTTTAGTTCAAAATTCATCTCTGTGTTAAAAATTCTCTTTTTTCGTTAATGATTCATCATTTGAGTTGAAAATTCATCTCTTTCATGAAAAATTTCATTAATTTGTTAAAAATTCGGTTTTTTTTGTTGAAAATTAATTTCTCTAACCAAAAATTCAACTCTTCTAATTGAAGATTCCTCACTTTAGTTCAAAATTAATTTCTTCGGTTGAAGATTTAACAATTGGTTCAAAAAACGTATTTTTTTGTTAAAAATTAGCCTATTTACATAAATGAAAATGTAACTCTTCTAATTGAAGATTCATCATTTGAGTTGAAAATTTTTCTCTTTCTTAAAAATTCATTTTTTTGTTATTGTTAATGATTCATCAATTTAGGTGAAAATTCATCTCCCTGATGAAAAATTTTACGATTTTGTTGAAAATTCAGTTTTTTTTTTAGTTGAAAATTAATTTCTTTAACCAAAAATTTAACTCTTATAATTGAAGATTCATCATTTTAGTTAAAAATTAATTTCTTTGTTTGAAGATTTAACAATTGGTTGAAATTTATTTATTTTGTTGTTGTTAAAAATTAGCTTATTTAAATGAAAATTTAAATATTCTAATTGAAGATTCATCATTTTAGTTGAAAATTTGTCTCTTTCTTGAAAATTCTTTTTTTGTTAAAAATTCATCAATTTAGGTGAAAATTCATGTCTTTGATAAAAAATTTCACTATTTTGTTGAAAATTCGGTTTTTTTAATTGAAAATTAATTTCTTTAACCAAAAATTCAACTCTTCTGATTGAAGATTCATCCAGTTAGTTGCAAATTAAGTTATTTGACGAAAAATTCAACTCTTCTAATTGAAGATTCATCACTCGAGTTCAAAATTAATTTCTTTGTTTGAAGATTAAACAATTCGTTGAAATTAATTTTTTTTTTTTGTTAAAAATTAGCTTATATAAATTAAAATTTAACTCTCTTATTGAAGATTCATCGTTTTAGTTGAAAATTTGTCTCTTTCTTAAAAATTCTTTTTTTTTTGTTAACGATTCATTAATTTAGGTGAAAATTCATCTCTTTGATGAAAAATTTCACTATTTTGTGGAAAATTCGCTTTTTTTCAATTGAAAATTAATTTCTCTAACCAAAAATTTAACTCTAATAATTGAAGATTCGTCCTTTGAGTTGCAAATTAAGTTATTTAACGAAAAATTTAACTCTTCTAATTGAAGATTCATCACTTTAGTTCAAAATTAATTTCTTTGTTTGAAGATTTAACAATTGGTTGAAATTTATTTAGTTTTTTTCCAAAATTAGATTATTTAAATAAAAATTTAACTCTTCTAATTGAAGATTCATCATTTTAGTTGAAACTTTATCTCTTTGTTAAAAATTATTTTTTTTGTTAATGATTCATCAATTTAGGTGAAATTTCATCTCTTTGATGAAAAATTTCACTATTTTGTTGAAAATTAGTTTCTTTTAGTTGAAAATTAATTTCTTTAACCAAAAATTTAACTCTTAAAATTGAAGATTCATCATTTTAGTTAAAAATTACTTTCTTTGTTTAAAGATTTAACAATTGGTTGAAATTTTTTTTGTTGTTGCTAAAAATTAGCTTATTTAAATAAAAATTTAACTATTCTAATTGAAGATTCATCATTTTAATTGAAAATTTGTCTCTTTCTTAAAAATTTATTTTTCTGTTAAAAATTCATGAATTTAGGTGAAAATTCATCTCTTTGATGAAAAATTTCACTATTTTGTGGAAAATTCGTTTTTTTAATTGAAAATTAATTTCTTTAACCAAAAATTTAACTTTTCTAATTGAGGATTCATCCTTTTAGTTGCAAATTAATTTATTTTACGAAAAATTCAACTCCTCTAATTGAAGATTCATCACTTCAGTTCAAAATTAATTTCTTTGTTTGAAGATTTAACAATTGGTTGAAATATATTTTTTTCTTGGTTAAAAATTTAACTATTCTAATTGAAGATTCATCGTTTTAGTTTAAAATTTATCTCTTTGTTAAAAATTATTTTTTTTTGTTAATGATTCATCAGTTTAGGTGAAAATTCATCTCTTTGATGAAAAATTTCACTATTTTGTTGAAAATTATGTTTTTTTAGTTGAAAATTAATTTTGTTAACCAAAAATTTCACTCTTCTAATTGAAGATTTATCACTTCAGTTCAAAATTAATTTCTTTGTTTGAAGATTCAAAAATTGGTTGAAATTTATTTTTTTTTTTGTTAAAAATTAGCTTATTTAAATGAAAATTTAACTTTTCTAATTGAAGATTCATCATTTTAGTTGGAAATTTATCTCTTTCTTAAAAATTCATTTTGTTTGTTAAAAATTCGTCAATTTAGTGATGAAAAATTTCACTATTTTGTTGAAAATTAATTCCTTCGACCAAAAATGTAACTCTTCTAATTCAAGATTCATAATTTCAGTTAAATATTAATTTCTTTGGTTGAAGATTTATCAATTTTTCGAATAACGTTTTTTTTGTTAAAAATTAATTTTTTTGACTACAATTTTTTTTTTAAATAAAAATCAATAATTATAATAAATAAAAACCCAAATTTTCATTTTTCAGGGTGATTCTGGCAGTCCAGTGGTTGTTGGTGACATTCAAGTTGGAATCGTTTCATGGGGAAATCCCTGTGCAGTCGGTTCTCCAGATATTCACACAAAAGTTTTCAGTTACGTGAGCTGGATCAATGAAAAGGCGATAGTTGACGAATAATTTCCCAAAAAAAAAAATTATTTTTTTCTACCCTTTCATCGTCAACGAAGACAAGAATACGTTTTTTTTTGTACATAATTTATTAGCAGATGAAACTGCATATTTATTTAATTTGAAATGTAATAATTAACATAAAATATTTGTTGTAAATAGTTTATTAATTTTTAAGAAATTCCTCCTATATTGTTACTCGTTTGTTGTAAAATAAAAAATAAATACATTTATTTCTGTACATTTATCTGGCACAGCTAATTTATTAATGTCAGATGCAGATTTCAGTAGTTATGTAATTATTATTAAAAATTATATAACTAAAAATTGCGAATAAGATAATTTTTTTTATTCAATTTTTAATTTTTATTATTTAACTATTCAGACCTTCAAATGAAATTATCAATTTTTATTTTTTTTTCAATATTAAAGTCGGACATTGATCTCATTATTGCTTGGAAGTTCAATCGATGAAAGATTATCAATAATATCAGTAAATTAGATAATAATCAGATAAATTTATTATCTTATCAATTTTAAGACAAATCAAGAACAGACAATGATGAAATTGACCCTCGACTTGGCAATATAAAATTATTAAATCTAGACATTGATTAAACTAGAAATTTAAAAAAAAACATTAAAATTCTATTGAAATTATATTTTTTTTTATAATATATTAAAAAATTATGATTCATATAAAAAATTATTTTCTATTCGAAATTTAAATAAATTGATCCAGTGAAAAATATAATTTTGAAATTAAATTTATTCAGAAAAAAAATCTTCTTTCGCTCCGCTGGGATTCGAACGCCAAGTCAACTGATTGCCGGCAGGTGCTCTACCACTAAGCTACTAGAGAGATCGAAGAAGAATCCTTTTTCTGAAATACGCATTCTTTTGCAAAATGTTATGTTATTCTTAGTAAATTATATAAATAGAATTTTTAGAAATAAAATTATTTTTACTAGGAATCTGTATTATCAGCGGAGAAAAGCACCTGACCGGAAATCAGTTGACCTGGCGTTCGAATCCCAGCGGAGGGAAAGGAGAAGATCTTTTTTCTGAATAAATTTAATTTATAAAATTATTTTTTTTTGATTTAAACAAATTTTTAAACATAAGAAAAATTTGGTTTTAAATCCAAAAATTTTGATATACTTTTGATTTACAAGTACATATAAATTAAAAAGAAAAGTTTTGCAAATGATTTAAAATAAATTCATTTTTTCATAAAACAAATATATTTATATAACTTTTCAGTGAATTCACAAAAATCTGAAAAATAAAAATTTTTCTGGTAAAATACAAAGAGTATTTGTCTTTAGTGATATTCCATTTATCATTTTTAATTTGATAAAAATGTCAAATTCTAGATTATTAGAAGACACGAATTTGACATTTTTAATTTACTTTTCAATTTCCAACTGTGAAATTTTGATCGCTTCAAATTAAAAATTATTTAAATTCAAAATTTTTTAATTATTCAATTTTAGTCTGACATTTTTCAATTTTGAGATTTTCTGATTAAAATTTTTCAATTTGAAAAAATTCAATTTGAAAAGCTTTCATTTCGAAGCGATACAAGTTTAATTCCTTTTCAATATATATATATATATATATATATATATATATATATATTTTCCACTTCAAACACTTTTAATAAATAATAATTATTTATTCGTTATATTTTTGAACTTTTCAAAATGTTTTTTATATAAAATTACTTTATTTCAAACTTTTTTATAATTAAAATACTTTTTTCCCAATATTCAAATCAATTGATCCACTAAAAAATATACTATTGAATCATAAGTACATATACCTTTAAAAAAGTCTTAAGCTGTACTTTTATGTTATTTTTCAACTTCTTTTCGACTTTTATGAATTTTTTTAGGAATTCGATCATTCAAAGATTTTATAGGATTATCTTCAGAAATTGGTATGCAAATGAATCTAAATAAATTCATTTTTTAAATAAAATTGTTTATAGAAATTTTCAGCAAATAAAAATAGAAAAATAAAAAAAATTGTTTAAAGAATTTATTATTTGTTTATAACTATCTTCTCCTATAGTAATTCTAGATAGGTGCGGTCTTTTTTATTTTACAAAATATAAATCTGAAAATATTCAGTTTTTAACTTTTTGAAATTGCCCTATTTTCAAAATTTGAATCTGCAATCATCATATTTTGAGACTCTTCAATTCAAAATTAAATTTTTAGAGCTTCGGATTTACAATTTTCAATTTTAAACGCTTTTAATTTCAAATAATTCGATTTGAAACGCTTTCATTTGAAACGATACAAGTTTAGCTTTTTTAACAATATTTTTTGTTTCATTTCAGACACTTTCAATACGAATTTATTATTAATAATTTTTTAAAATACATTTAAAACATTTCATGTTTGTCATTAAAAATTAGTTCAAGATTTAAAATCTTAAACAATTTTTTTTTATGTTAGATCATTGCTAGTAAATTGCGCATTTTTACTGAAATTATTTACTTTGCTTTGGCTTTCTACTTCTAAACAAATAGTAAATAAACATTAGGAATAATAATTTTTAAACAATATCTTTTCAGAGCCGTCTTACTCAATTAATTTCCAATATTAATATTAGTATTTGTTTCTGCATAAAATGTCGAAGAAAATCTCAATATTTTAGAAAAATCTGCAATTTTCTAGACTGACTCTAAGAGAAGATAGTTATAAACAATTATAATTTGTTTCAAGAAATATTTTCGTTGAATTTCGTTATTTATTACCACGCTCTGTATGAAAAGGTGACAAAAAGAGTACTTCACGGCCGTGATTGGTGCGCCGTACCTGTAGCGCGGGGGGCGCGCCCCAATCAGAATATTGCCCGATCGTGATTGGTGCGCCATGCTTGATGCGCGGGGCGCGCGCCCCAATCAGAATATTGCACGATCGTGATTGATGCGCCGTGCCTATTGCACTCGATTTTAATAGATAATGAGGTAATATCATAATCATGATGTGAGCAGAGTACTATTATAATAAATACAATATAACAAGATAACTAGCATAATGAATTTGACACTAAGTAATGTAATTAACAATTTCTGGAAATAAATTATATAAAATATAAATCATATAAGGAAAGAATAGAATTTAAAAAGATACTCCACGGTATTTGGGGCACGCCACCTATTCAGAATATTGCACGGTTGTGGTTGATGCGCCCTGCCTGTTGTACAGGGCGCGCGACCCAATCAGAATATTGCACGCTCGTGAATGGTGCGTCATGCCTGTTTCGCGGGGCGCGCGACTCAATCAGAATATTGCACGCTCATGATTGGTGCGCGCCTATTGCGCGGGGCGTGCGACCCAATCAGAATATAGCTCGGTCATGATTGGTGCGCCCTACCTGTTGCAGGGAGTGCGCGATTCAATCGGAGCATTGCAAGTAGAAAAATATTATATATCTTATTTCTGAAATAAAGACATGAATTTTTATCAATTATCGAAAATATTGTCTTTGCTTTTCAATTATTTTAAATAACAGATACCATAAATTTACGAAATATTCTAATGATATTAATTTTGTATAATAATTTGAAAATTGCGCGAGAAAAAACCATAATCGCGCGGGTAGCGAACGTTTTTGTTTCCTGCTGAAAATAAAATTTAGATTAGATCCAAATCTTATGAAATCATACCGAATGTTGATGAAGAAGTGCTTAATGGAACGAATCAATTAATGATAAAGAGATATTAATAACATCGATGGATTCCTAATAATTAAAATTTATTATCATATTACTGCATATGTAGATAGAATCATATCGACTTTGATTCAGTTTTAGCACGTCGGAATTGGATATATAAAACGAGTGAATTTCAATAAACTCAAAGTAGGGCAAGGAGCGTTCAACATGAATTGTATTTCGTCTTTCCTACTCGTTTGCCTCTTGGCAACTGCACTTGGTACGTTTATAACATTTAATTCATAATTTAAATTTAAATCCGATCTGAAATATTTAATGATGAATCAATTTTAGATAAATAAATAATTTTTTTTCTCATAAATTTTCTCAGAATTTTTTTACTTTGCTATGCTTAAATTCAAAGTATGAAATATAAAATATAATTATTAATAATAAATGAAGGAAAATATTAAGGAAGCCACATCTTATTTCACACAATTTTAATTCATGTTCTTATTTTAATTTTAATCGGCTTTTAGTAATCTGTATAACTTTTATTCAAATATGAGATTTTATCCCAGCAGTAATTAGAGGAAAATAAATTATAATTAATTATAATTATAATTTATGATTATAATTATAATTTATAATTATAATTTATAATTATAATTTATAATT